>CM029013.1:52607326-52731638 GCA_016801055.1 Panax notoginseng | reverse complement strand
ATTTCTACCAAAATTATTTATAAACCTAATTTCCGAATCAGTCACCTCTTAAAAATCATAACAAATCGTACGTTCATTTTAACGGTTTCAAAATTTGTGGACATATACTCAACTTATATATGTATAACATATCCAAAAATCACAACGATCTAACGGTCGGATTAAAAATATAACTCACGCAATATATCTGAAAAATACTAATTTGATTTTTAATACCTCCATTCCGACAGAAATACTAATAAAACACCTCAACATTAATTCCTTCAATAGTAAACCACATAAATAATCCATCATTTATATCCACATCAAATAAATATTTCCTTATCATATAAATCAATAATTAATTATTCACAAATAATATTACAGAATCACAATTATGACAACCAGGCCGTTCCCAGAAAGAGGGGGCTTTCCAATAAGGATTTCTCCTTACTGGCGCGCAATTAGATGACCAAACCTCTCCTTAGACAGAACTTTTTAGACATTGCCAATAATGCTATCTAATAATATTATTCAAATAATATGAATTATTGATCTGATAATGGAAAATACTGTGCAACAATAATTATTGAAACAACAATAATATAAAATATCAACCGCAGAAATTATTGAATCAATAAAATAAAATATTGAACAGTAATACTATAACAATTATTGAGTAGTGCCTTCTTACGTAAGGATCAATAATTTAAAAATACTGTACAAAACCGTGTGCTACTGTGCAACCACGCGTATTACTATATTTTAACCACCCGGGTATTCCAACAGTGTTAACGGTAACAACTACGCCGTTATTTATAAAAACTCAATTTTGTCATTTTCTTCATCCGACAGTTATTCTGTTATTGGATCCACAAATGGTTGCGCCGTCGTACGAATATTCTCCAACAGAAAGAATATTCCACGACCAAACGAATATTCCCAACAACAATGAATATTTTATAAACCACTTGTTTATTTTATAAAATTTGCATATTTCACCCATAACCAAAATATTATATAAAATTAACACTTTATTATTCACAATAATAATTAGAGGAAATCTGATTTTATTCATTAATAAGTTGGGGTCTTACAACCTCCCCTCCTTATGAAATTTCGTCCCGAAATTTACGTACGTACCTGATATGCCAAACAGATGGAGATACCTTGACTTTATTTCAGATTCTAACTCTTGAGGTATCTCCTTATACGTTAAATCTTCCGCTATCTCGTCCGGTTCTTAATCAATAATTTGGTTCGGATCATCCATATATTTACGTAACATCGATACGAAATAAACGTTATGAACACGCGTCATACTTGGCGTTTAAAACGAGTTTATAGGTCACAGTTCCTACTCGATTGAGGATTTCAAATAGACCAATAAAATCAAGGGTTGAGATTTCCTCTCTTCATCGACTCTTGCTCCTAGAATAACGCCATCTTGAACCTTCTTCTTTACATTCATCAGCTCTGAGTCTGTAGCTTGAGCGGCTTTAACTTTATCGATTTAAAGTCGGTTCTAATCGTATATTTGCTATCTTCACGTAGGTTCGTATATTTGATCTTCACGTAGGTTCGTATATTTGCTATATTCACGGGTACTGTTTATGGTTACTATTCACGATTACTGTTCACGGTTACTGTTCACGGGTACTGTTCACAAAAGAAAAAAAATTATTTTTTTTCTTCTTCCAAGTTATCTATTGTGACCCTTATTCTTGAAATTTAATCCATGTTTTGATCTTCATTCTTGAATTTTACTCCACTATAGTTTATTATGGGGTATTATTGAACTTGGATAAATTGAAATATGAATCCCTAATATTTATCCTTCTGTTTCACTGGATTCATTCTTTAAAATATTTTTCATCATCCTCAGTCCTAAATGATGATATTACTGAATATCTTTGGTCGTAGTGCAAAGATAAATGATTAACTGATGAATATCTTTGGCCCGTAGTGCAAAGATAAACAGGTGTTGAGATGAACATGACCAACTGGTGATACAAATGAATATCTTTGGCCTGTAGTGCAAAGATGAATATTTGATTCAAGATATATATATATTGATTGATGTTACAAGGTTAAAATATTGATGATGGACTTTTAAATCTTAGAAGATAGTAGAATTCTTTCTCTACTTAACTCTTCTAATGGATTATTGTTTCCGCTGCAGTTGCTGATCTAAAACTTATTGTCTAATATATTTTATCAAATTTTTCCCCGTTGAAGACTAATGATAAATTGTTGTATATTATCTTAGTCATAATATTCTTTACTGGGCTAGTTGAGCTCACTCTTTTCCTTTTTGTTCCATTTTTCTTCCTAGGAGGTGAGAACATAGCAGGAACTAGCCGGGGTATGGAGTGATGATTCAGGATATATGTATTAATAGTCCTCACTATTTTGTAAAATAGTGTATCAATAATTGTAATAAGAACACCTTTTGAGTTTGTATAATCTCTATTAGACTATATTTGTATTCAAACTCACAGTATATGTGTTATCGTATTTTGCACGATAATTGTATTACTGAAGTTGTATTTATTTCTGTACCATACATTTGGCGATTCAGAATGTGTGATGTATACCTATTTTGGGGGCGTCACAGTTGGTATCAGAGCTTAGGGATATGGTCTCTGGCAGAGATCAGGGAATAGAACTAGGAGGGGAGAGATGAGTAAATCATTCGCTAGTGTGTCCTATCTAAAGCTTATTTGTTGGTCAGTCATAATAGAGGGATATTATGTGATATGTTAATTTGTTTAATTAACCCTTGTTTTATGGCAGTATTTAAGAATGGCTGCTGAGAACTTTAACAATGGAGTGTATGAGACTGTGGAACAACCTTTAGTTACAAACCAAGAGAACGTGCAACAAAAGACAATATTCCTCCTGTAAACAACACTACCGTGCAAACGATGAATGATGGAATGTTTAGGAGCTTTTTGCAGTTCATGCAAAACCAGACGAGGGAGACTCGTGCACAAAATATGGGTGGAAATGCTAGCAATGCGCGGCTTGTTACAGCCAAGCAGTTCAAAGAGTTGGGACCACCAGAATTTAAGGGAAATTCGAATCCGATCATGGCGGAAACATGGGTCAAGCAAATTACCAAGATATTCGATGTCTTGTGATGCACAGAGGAACATAAGGTTCCATTCGCCACCTTTATGTTCCGCGGTGAGGCAGACTACTGGTGGGAGTCTGTGAAGCGTACCCAGCATGTCTTGGAAAACGTTTCAAAAACTATTTAATGACAAGTACTTTCCTGAAAGTATTCGTCATATGAAGGAGGTGAAGTTTATCAGACTGGAACAAAACAACATGACGGTGTCCGAGTATGAGACAAAGTTTGCAGAGTTATCCAGGTTTGCACCTCATTTGGTCGAAAATGAGGAACGAATGACAAGGATGTTTCTGAGAGGTCTAAAGCCCGGATTCGGCAATATCTTATCTCTCATGAATTTTCTTTATATTCAGATGTTGTAAACAGGGCTCATTTATTAGAGCGAGATAATGAGTATGTTCAACCAAGGGACCACAACCAGGGTCATACCGGTGGCGGCAGTCATCGGAGCAATGAAAACCATCAGGGAGGAAAACATTTGGACAAAAGCGGTAACCACTCTGGTGGTAATCGTGGCCGTGATAATAGAAGGAGCGAGTCGGGAGGAGATTTCAAGAAGAGAAGGTACAACAATGATAACGTGAAGACGCCAGCACAAACATCAACTGCTTTTAAGGGAGAAGAACGAGCACTGGTCGTTTGTTACAAATGCAGGAAAGAGGGACACATCAGCCCAAACTACCCACAACAATCCAAGGTATGTTATAACTGTGGAAAGGAAGGTCATATAGCTAGAGATTGTCTAGTTACAAAGCCAAGTTCAACGGGGATGATGACTCCAAAGGCTGTCCCGGACAAGTCAAAGTCGGTAGTTCCTGGAAGGGCGTTTGTCGTGACTGCACAAAATGCGAGGAACCCAAACGAGGTGATCACGGGTAAGCTTATCATAAACTCTTGCGAAGTTTATACCTTACTAGATACCGGTTCTACCCATTCTTTTATCTCTCCTGCTTGTGCTCAACGTTTAAACTTGACTCCGGAGAAATTGGACTTTGACTTATCTGTTGAAACTCCGTTGGGTGAAACCTTCGTTATATCTACAGTTTATAAATCTTGCATGATCCAAGTTGGCACTATCACATTACCTGTTGATCTTATCTCTTTAAAAATACTTGCTTTTGATGTGATTTTAGGAATTGATTGGTTAACCACTCATCATGCTAAAATTGATTATTTTCGTAAGGTTGTTAGTTTTTATATTCCTAACCAACCTGTCATACGAATTCAAACTACTAAACCACTAAAATCAGTCACTGTCATATCAAGCCATAAAGCTATTCGTTAATTGAAAAACGGATGTCAAGCTTTCTTAGCCCATGTTATGGATTTGAACAGAGACAAGTCAGATTTAAATAATATTTCTGTGGTTAGAGAATTTCTCGATGTATTTCCTGAAGAACTTCCCGGTCTACCCCCAGAACGTGATGTTGAATTCTTTATTGACCTTGAAACGGGTACAAAACCCATTTCTAAAACCCCATATCGAATGACTCCTATTGAACTTCAGGAGTTAAAAGTCCAATTACATGAGTTATTAGACATCAGTTTCATTCGTCCTAGTACATCTCCTTGGGGTGCTCCTGTTTTATTCGTAAAGAAGAAAGACGGGAGTATGCGACTTTGTATTGACTACCGAGAATTGAACCATGTCACCATCAAGAATAGGTATCTGCTACCTCGCATTGATGACCTATTTTACAAGTTGCAAGGAGCGCAATTCTTTTCAAAGATCGACCTTCGTTCTGGATATCATCAGCTGAAGATTAAAACTGAGGGTATTCCAAAGACTGCCTTCAGAACTCGGTACGGGCATTATGAATTCTTAGTCATGTCTTTTGGATTGACTAATGCTCCTGCTGCTTTCATGGATATGATGAACATAGTATTCAAGGAATATTTAGATCAGTTCGTTGTTGTCTTTATTGATGACATCCTCATCTATTCCAAAAGCCGTGAAGATCATGAGCATCATTTGAAGCTGACACTTGAAAGGCTTCGTGAAAACAAGCTATATGCCAAGCTGAAGAAATGTGAGTTCTGGCTTGAGGAAGTAGTATTCCTTGGGCACGTGGTGTCAAAACATGGAGTATCTGTTGACCCAGCGAAGATTGAAGCAATACAAAGTTGGGAGCAACCGAAGTCGGTGACCGAAGTGCGTAGCTTTTTGGGCTTAGCTAGTTATTATCGGAGATTCGTGGAAGGATTTTCTTGAATCGCTACTCCGTTAACTCAGTTGACTCGGAAGGATATAAAATTTGTATGGAGCGAGAAATGCGAGAAGAGTTTCCAAGAGTTCAAGAGGATACTCATTTCGGCACCTGTTTTGGCAATACCATCTGGTTCGGATGGATTTGTTATATACAGCGATGCTTCAGGAAAAGGGTTAGGACGTGTTCTCATGCAACATGGAAAAGTCATAGCCTATGCCTCACGACAATTCAAAGAATATGAGAGGAATTATCCTACTCGTGATCTGGAGTTGGCAGCAGTCGTATTCGCATTGAAAATTTGGAGACACTACTTGTATGGGGAAAAAGTGGAGATTTATACGGACCATAAAAGCCTCAAATATTTCTTCACCTAAAAGGAACTCAACATGCGGCAACGACGTTGGCTTGAACTATTGAAGGATTACGATCACACTATTCAATATCATCCTGGAAAAGTGAACGTAGTAGCTAACGCATTGAGTAGAACATCATATGCGAGTACGAGTGCGATATTGTCAATGCAAAGGCCCATTCTGTATGACTTGCAAAGGATGGAGGTAGAATTAAAGACTCCAGGGACCCATATGATGATGGAGAATATACGAGTAGAACCAACTTTAATCGATAAAGTTAAAGTTGCTCAAGCTACGGACCTGGGGCTGATATGTATGAAAAAGAAAGTGCAAGAAGGAGCTATTCCAGAAGCGAGAATCGATGAAGAAGGAATACTTAGATTCAACTCCAGACTTTGTGTTCCTAACGATTCTGACTTGAAGCATAGAATCATGATGGAGGCACACAACACACCGTTTGCAATCCATCTTGGGAGTACCAAAATGTATCATGATATTCGACATACATTTTGGTAAAATAATATGAAGAGAGAGATCGCGGAGTTTATCTCTAGGTGTTTAACCTGTCAACGTGTAAAGGCGGAGCATCAAGTGCCAAAGGGTCCATTGCAACCACTTGAGATTTCGGAATGAAAGTGGGAACACATTACCATGGATTTTGTTACAGGTCTTCCCAAAATTTCTCAAGGTATAGATGTTATTTGGGTTATTGTTGATAAATTAACCAAGTCTGCCCATTTCTTGCCAATACGAGAAACTTATTCCCTTGAACGTCTTGCTCGTATGTACGTGAATGAGATTGTGAGATTACATGGCATGCCAATATCAATAGTTTCGGATCGTGACCCAAGGTTCACTTCAAGATTTTGGGTTAGCTTGCAGAAGGCTATGGGCACGGATTTATGATTCAGTTCGGCATACCATCCTCAAACGGACGGACAATCAAAGAGGACTATTCAAACTCTGGAAGATCTATTAAGACTCTGTGTCTTAGATTTCAAAGGGAGTTGGGATAAGTACCTACCATTGGTGGAATTTTCTTACAACAACAGTTATCAAGCAAGTATAGGCATGGCTCCATTCGAGGCGTTGTATGGACGAAAGTGTTGTTCTCCAGTATGCTGGGACGAGGTGGGAGAAGCAACATTTTTGGGACCAGAGTTGGTACGAATGACTACAGAGAAGATCCAAACGATTCGACAACGTATACAAACGACACAGGATCGACAAAAAAGTTATGCTGATCTTTATCGAAAGGACGTGGAATTTAATATTGGGGATCATGTATTGTTACGTGTTGCACCATAGAAGGGTGCTACAAGATTCGGGAAGAGAGGAAAACTCAATCCACGATTTGTTGGTCCATTTGAAATTCTTGACCGAATAGGAAATGTGGCCTATAGACTCGCATTACCTCCAAGTATGTCTCGTGTTCATAATATTTTTCATATATCTATGCTTCGAAAATATGTGAAAGACCCGAACCACATTATTGCGTTAGAGCCAGATGAGATAGCCGAAGATTTAATGTACGAGGAGGTACTTGTTAAGATCTTGGATAGGAAAGAACATGTTCTACGCACAAAGGTTATACCACAAGTTAAGGTTTTATAGAGAAACCATGCTATTGAAGAAATGACTTGGGAGTTGGAATCAGAAATGAAAGCGAGGTATCCTCACCTTTTCGCAACACCAGGTACGTACGTCAATTTCGAGGACGAAATTTCATAAGGAGGGGAGGTTGTAAGACCCTAACTTATTATAAATAAAATTGAATTTCCCTATTTATTATCTTGAAATAGTAAAGTGTTAATTTGATATAATTCTCTGGTTATGGGTGAAATGTGCAAATTTTGCAAAATAAGAAAGTGGTTATAAAATAATTATTTTTGTCGGGGAATATTCGTTTGGTCGTGGAATATTCTTGTTGTCGGGGAATATTCGTACGATGGCGCAGTCATTTGTGGGCCCCATAACGAAATAACGGTCGGATGAAGAAAACGACAAGTTTTTATAAATAACAGCATAATTGTTATCGTTAACACTGTTGGATTACCTGATGGTTAAAATACAGTAATATGCGTGGTTGCACAGTAGCACACGGTATTGCACAGTATTGTTGAATTATTGATTCTTACGTAAGAAGACACTACTCAATAATTGTTACGGTAATTACTGTTCAATATTTTATTTTATTGATTCAATAATTGCTGCGTTGATATTTTATATTATTGTTGTTTTAATAATTGTCACTGCACGGTATTTTCCATTATCAGATCAATAATTCATATTATTTGAATAATATTATTAGATAACATTATTGGCAATGTCTAGAAAGTTCTGTCAAGGAGAGGTTTGGTCACCTAATTACACGCCAGTAAGGAGAAATCTTTATTGGAAAGCCCCCTCTTTCCTGAGAATGGCCTGGTTGTCATTATTGTGATTCTATAATATTATTTGTGAATAATTAATTATTGGTTTATATGATAAGAAAATATTTATTTTATATGAATATAAATGAAGGAATTTTAGTATGAATTATTTGTTAAAAGTTTGGCAATTATTTCTCCGATTCAATATTCATTCAAATATATTATTATTATTATTATTATTATTATTATTATTATTATTATTATTATTATTATTATTATTATTATTATATATATATATATATATATATATATTAGCATGTGATTAATGGAAATGAGTGAACAAAATGTATTTGAATGCTTTGTTTTCAAAGTGTAGCATTGTTTTGATCGGTGGAAATGGTTGGTGGAGGAAATGGTCTGCAAAAGCATTTCAATTTATGTGTTCTCATGCGTGGGGCCTTGGAAATGAAGGATTTCATGTTAGGCAGTAAACAAATTTGGAGGTAATGAATTGTGAGATATCATGCAAAGCAATGTGTGGCCCCCACCCATATGGAAAAAAAGAGGAGTTAGGCAACTAATTAGGCAGAGAAGAAAGAAAAAAAAAAGAGAGTTAGGCAGAATGCCTTGTTTGCTTTCTCCTTCCGTTACTATAAATAGAGGGGTAACCCTCCTTCCTCAATCACACCTTCATAATCAGAAATTCTTATTCTAAAGTATTGTGAGTATTTTCTTGAGTATAAGAATACTTTGAGCGTAGTTTTTCTGCAAGATTTTCTCCAGTCAAATTCAGTTTTTACTAAGGTAAAGGATATTATTTTATTTCAATACTCGTAAGAAATATTATTTTCTTTCATACTCCATAGTATGGAAGGGATATTATTTCATTTCATATTTTCTAAATTTGAACTTACTATGGTAAAGATTGCTTTTATAATTCCTGAAATGACTAAAAACATGTTAAACATGTCGGTGGGCCCCATTTTGTGACTGAAATTGGATTATAGCCTGTAAAATCGTCCGTATGTGGATTTCGGTCAATTTTTGCTTGGAATTTAGAAAAACTTAAACTTACAAAGTGGTAGAGAATTGAATTTTCTATGGAATGGACATAAGATTTGAATTTTTCTGATAAAATGACTATTTATTATGAATTATTGAAGTTTTAGAATAATTAATTTTTGAAGTCTTAAATATTTTTTTTTAAAAAAACGTTTTATTCATTTTGGTGGGCTCCACATGTATGGTAAATGAGTTGAATTCAGTTTTTTTTGGTGTGCGTAGGAAATTTTTAATATATATTAATATTTTATTAAATTTTCTACTTTGGTGTTCTAAGCATTTTCCTATAAATAGGGTGCTTAGGTTAGAATTGAAAATCACATCAAAAACTAAAGTTTTCTCTCTTTATATTATCAAACGTATTCTTGTGAGTATTTTGATACTTTAAATGTTGCTATACGGTGCAAGTTTTCTTCAGCATTATATCTAGTATTCTAGTCAGAAGTACTGTCTTTTTGAGATAAGGGATGTTATTTTTTTAAAAATGATATTATTTCTTTTAATATCATTATGCCCGAATATTGGTAAGATTTTTCTTGTAAAATTTTTGTCTTTTTGTGTCGGGGTTACTATTCACGTATACGGCACTATTCACGTATACGACACTATTCATGAATACGCACTATTCACAGAAAAAAATTAAATTTTCGTTCTTTATCCCAGATGTCTATTTTTGTTACTATCTTTGATTGTATCCATGTTTTGATCATTATTCTTGAATTTTACTCCACCATAGTATATTATGAGGTATTTTTGAACATGGATAAACCGAAGTACGAATTCTTAATATTTGTTCTTTTGTCTCACTGAATTCGTTATCTTTAAAATATTTGTCATCATCCTCAGTCCTAAATGATGATATAATTGAATATCTTTGGCCTGTAGTGCAAAGATGAAAGATTTTCTGAAAAAATCTTTGGCCCGTTGTGTAAAGATAAATAGGTGTTGAGATGAACATGACCAACTGATGAATATCTTTGGCCTATAGTACAAAGATAAATATTTAATTCAAGATGAATATTGATTGATGTTATAGGAATAAAATATTAATGATGGACTTTTAAATTCATAGATGATAGTAGATTTCATTCTCTATTTAACTCTTATAATGAATTGTTATTTTCGCTGCGAATATTGATCTGAAACTTGTTGTCTATTATATTCTATCAGATTTTTCTCTGTTGATGACTAACAATAATTTGTTCTATATTATCTTAGTCATAATATTCGTTACTAGGCTAGTTGAGCTCACCCTTTTTTTTTTGTTCCATTTTTCTTCTCAAGAGGCGAGAATGTAGCGAGTACTAGTCGGGGTATGGAATGATGGTTCTAGAAAGTTGTTTTAGTAGTCCTCACTATTTTTGTAAAATAATGTATCAATAATTGTAACGAGGACTTATTTAGAGCCGAAGACAAGTACTTCTTTATTCCTTGAAAAGCATTTGCACATTCCAAAGTCCATTGGAACGTCTTAGAATTCTTCAGCCCTTTCAACATGCAAAGAACGGTAAACATCTTTCTGCTGATTTGGACATGAATCTCCTCAAAGCTGCAATTCAACCAGTCAAGCGTTGAACGTCTTTGTAAAATTGAGGGGACTTCATATTTAAAATAGCCTGGATCTTTTCTAGATTGGCCTTAATACCTCGTTTGCTGGCTAGATAACCCAGAAATTTACCAGCACCAAGTCCAAAGGTACATTTGGTAGGATTCAGCTTCAAGTTGTAATGACGTACTATCCGAAAACATTCTTCTAAATCATCTAAGTGCCCCTGT
This sequence comes from Panax notoginseng, assembly GCA_016801055.1. Lineage (NCBI taxonomy): Eukaryota > Viridiplantae > Streptophyta > Magnoliopsida > Apiales > Araliaceae > Panax > Panax notoginseng. The sequence continues at coordinate 52,720,750 of CM029013.1, read as the reverse complement.
ACAGTCATGCTTTTGACAATCATGTCATCAACATAGACCTCCATATTTTGACTCAGCTGCCTCGTGAAGACGAAGTTCATCATCCGTTGATATGTAGCTCCCGCATTTATCAAACCAAACGTCATCTTTTTATAAGCATATACCGAACGATGCGTAATGAACGCCGTCTTCGGTATATCCTCTTTACACATAGAAATTTGGTGATAACCAGAAAAAGCATCCATAAAGTTAAGTAAAGCATACCCCGAAATTGCATCGATAAGTTGATCAATGTGAGGCAAGGGATAGAAATCCTTCGGGCAAGCTTTATTCAGATCCGTGTAATCTATGCAAACTCGCCACTTCCCGTTCTGCTTTTGCACCAGCACCACATTCGCCATCCACTCCGGATAATCGATCTCGAAAATAAAATCAGCGCCCAGTAGCTTGGCGATCTCTTCATCAATAATCTTCTGACGTTCTGGTGCAAATATCTGCCTCTTTTGCCGAACAGGCTTCTTTGTTGGATCCACGTCTAGCAGATGCTCTACAACCTTTCTACTTACCCCTAGCATATCACTTGGTACCCAGGCAAAGATGTCAGCATAACATCAGAGTAATTCTATTAGGTTCATTCGGAAGGGTTCCGGAAGACCTGAACCTATCTTCGCCGTTTTATCTTTCTTTCCCAGAATCAGCTCGAACTCCTCTGTCTCCCCAGCTGGCATGACTAACAGTTCTGAACTACTTTCAGTGAAAGGCTCAATCTCAATAGCCATAACCTGCTTTTGCTTACTGATGCCTATCCCCAAAGCAATCACCGCATTCCGGTAACATCGTCTAGCCAAATCTAGATCCCCAGCCACTTCACCAATTTCATGTGCTGTTGGGAACTTGATTTTGAAGTGAGGAATTGATGTTACCGCCTGAAGAGCAATCAAAGTGGGTCTTCCCAATATGGCGTTGTAAGTCGAATCCACATGCACAACATAAAATCTACATGTAATTTCTACCTGTTGTGGAGCTGTTCCGAAGATAACTGGTAGCTCAATAGTTCCTTCCACTTTAACTACATCGTTGCTGAAGCCATATAAAGGTGCCTCCTAGCTGATCTCCATCTTTCGTCCATCCAGATGCATCCTCTGATAAGCATGTGCATATAGAATATTCACAGAAAACCCATTATCAATCATTATTCTCTTCATATCTACTGAACCCACTTATGCTGTAATTACCAAAGCTCCTTCATGGGGTTCAATGGGCTCCAAAGGGTAATCTTCATCTGTGAAAGAAACTACCGTCCCTGAATAAGGTCTGTCAGTCTTTGGGAATGTACCCGCCACTGACATAACCGAAGCCAAGTATCCTCGTCTCTTCTTTCTAGCTGTCCCCCCGGTAATAACATCAACGACATGCCTAGGTGGCTGATTCGGAGCAGGTTGTGCAGGTTAAACTGGTTGAGCAACCTGAACAGAAGGCCTTTCATTCCTTTGTTGTTCTCCTTGGTGCTCTCTTCCTGCCACATATTGGACTAATACACCACTTTGAACCTTCTTTTCGACAAACTCCCTTAAACTGCAACAGTCGTTCTTGTCGTGATCAGATGCCTGATGATAATCACAATACTTGCGAGTATTACCCGATCCCAGTTTAAGATTATCACGAGGTGGTTCAAAGTAGGGTTGGTCTTTGATCTGATCCAAAATAACAGCCCTATCTATATTCAGTTGAGTGTATACCTTGTTCACCTTCTGGGTGGGAATAGGTGAAAGATTCCCTCATTGACGCCAGTTGTTGTTATACTTCTTCGAACTCCCTTTTGGACGATCATTATTCCCTCCGTTCTTCTTCTGATCGCCTTCAGCTTTGTCTTTGTCTTTTAACTTGTCTGAAGAAGGACGCCTCAAGCTATTCATAGCTTCTTCCACCACAATATAGCCTTTTGCTTTATCAAAGGCTTAAGTCAAACTCTCCGGATGGTGAAACATCAGCTTCTTCACCAGTTTTTCAGACTTCACCATATCTAAACCATTCTGAAATAGCCCGACAACTTGAAGATCATTGTGATCAATTATTTGGCCAACTGCTTCCCTGAACCGCTTCACGTACTGACCCAAAGACTCATTCGAATATTGTCGAACTTGAGCCAATGAACCAGTAGGCTTTTCCCTTCTTCTGTTGCTCCCAAAACGAGCATGGAATTTACTACATAAATCTGTCCAGTATGAGACTAAGTCTGAAGGCAGAGTTCCCATCCATTGTCTTGCATCCTTTCTGAGCGTCATCACGAATGTTTAATTTTTGGCTGCATCTGAGAAGTCATAGTAATCCATTAACCTATCAAACGCCTGGTTGTGGTCATATGGATTACTAGAACCATCATAACTTTATATATATGGAAGTTTTTTAGTGGAGTCAGCTTTTTCTTTTAAGATCTCAGAAGAAAAAGGAGAAGCCTTTTTTCCTGAAGTATCTTTCACTTGTTGGACTTCAGCTAGCTGTTTCCAAAGCTCTTCCAATTCTTTGACTAAAAAGTCCACTGCTTCCGGTTGCGAGGAGACTCCTTTCTCTGGAGAAATCTTCTTCTTATGAGTAGACTGGCCCTTACCATCCGAACCCACAGCTCTAGAAGGTCTTCTCCGATGGTGGGTATCCACAAGGCGGTGTCCCTTCATTGGATTCTCGGGAATATGACTTCTGGATCTGCTTCGGCATGGGGCTCTATCGTTGTGTCGAGAATACTTAAGGCGGAGTGCTTTTTTTGTATTCTCCTGTTTGTACTCCCTAGACCTGCTCCTTCGCCGACTTCTACCAAGATCCCGAGAACCAATAGGGTGGGGTTCCCTCTTCGATCCTTCAGGAGTATGGCTTCTTGACCTTCGTCGATCCCGAGGTCGACCTCGAGATACTTGACCAGAGTGTACAAGCTTCTTTCCTCCTCTTGGTTGTCGTTGTGTAGATTTGCTATGCCCTTCGGATTGAGCATAACTTGATGCCTCATCCTTTTGTTTCGCCATACGAAGCATCTGCTCCGCAATTTCCTCCCTCTGCTTCAGAAGAACCTCTAAGGCTGTGTCAGCTTCTTCTGCCATCTAGGCTAACTTGGAAGCTCTATCATCACGACCACTTCGGTGTAGGGTTCTAGGTGGTGTGCCTTCTACCCTTCTCCGACCGTGGTCAGGTCCTTTCTTAGCTGTAAAAACCAATCTTCTCTTAGCATCACGTTTGACCCGTGCATGAAAACCTTCGGAAACGTCTTTAGAAGCAGTATTATCATGATCACTTTTTGAAGGACCCAACCGATCCTTAAGAGAAATACGTTGTAAAGACGAACTCACAGCCATCGGTTTCCCTTCAGTTGTAGCTGTCGTACTCTTCACCATAACTTCCGACGTAGAACAGTTGTTTTTTGTGATTGAAATTCAAGAACACTAGACAATCAGCCCTCTTTCTGGAGCCAATGTTAACGCCAAGATCTTTTCACGCGCCTCAATCACGTAAGAGAGCGTCAAATCCTGCACAGTTCAACAAGTCAATACCAGAAGCTTGACGGCTTGGACCGTTAGGGGATAGCTCCGGCGTGAGAGTCAGTACAGGCCGATACAAGGATATAACAGAGGATAAGAATTCTAGTGTTTTGATAGATAAAAAATATTAGTTACCTCTAATTGTGTTGTATCCGGTCCTCATATACTCCAACTTTACCTGCCTGACACCATCCCTCAGACTGGTAGCTTACCAGTTGATCTCATCACCTTTGTCCACCGCCGGCCAAATCTGTCCAATCCTCATTAATGCAATGCAGGATATCAGTCAACAGCTATCTAAATCATCATCACCGGTTAAAGCCCAATTTAAACCATTACATTCCTAATGGTCAAGCCCAATGATCCGGTCCAATAATTTCAAGATCCAACAGAAATAGCCCAGAATCTTGGTCCAATGGTTCAACCTACTATACATAAAATATCATAGCCCAACAGTTACCCTAGCCTTTTGATGGCCCTTATGGAGTCCTGGCCCATGCTTCGCGGTCAACTAGTGGGAGTTTTCATCTTGATGCGGACGAGCACTGGTCCATTGTTCCGTAGTTCAATTGACTTGGAGACGGTTGCGCTGCATGAAATAGGGCACCTTCTAGGACTTGAGCATAGCTCGGTTAAGGATGCAATTAATTATGTACCCTTCCATTTCAGATGGAATGGCTAAAGGTTTGCATGGAGATGATATTCAAGGAATCAATACTTTATACTACTAATTGAAGTTGGAGATATTACAGGATTAATTAGATGTTTCACTTAAGACGTTTACAAGTTGATGTATAAGAAGTTAATTAAGACAATTATTTTTTCTTCTATTCCATTCCTTCAATTCAAACATAATATCAGACCTTAACAGTTAGGAAAAAAATTTGTCATGCTAATATATACCCTCTTTACATAAAACTCAGACTTAACAGAGAAACCAATTGAGTGAGGAGCATGTGTGGATAACTTAAGCACGTTATTTTGGATGATAAACCATTCCGACTGAATGAAAGTTTATTTCATTATTTTGATTTTCATTCTGTGAGAGATTGTGGAATGAGATTCATTCAATTGTAATAGTTGTACGTGACAATTTTGTCACCTTATCACACCATCCACTACCATGAACAAACAAACATACACATAAATGCTAAAAAATCATTTTATTGTTTCATCTATTTCATTCTTTCCATTCAAACATAACATCAGACTTTAACTGGAAGAAAAAAAAATTTGTCATGCTAATATATACCCTACCCTCTTTACATAAAACTCAGACTTGACAGAGAAACCAATTGAGTGAGGAGAAGGTGTGGATAACTTGTGCACATTATGCCTGAAGACAAATGTAGTACTGAAGACAAAAAAGAAAAATTAAGCCTTTCGCTTGTATCACATAACACATTTATGTGATATGTCTACGACCCAACATGCTTTTTTGCGTCAAAATGTTGAGCTCATAAACAGACAAGAAGAGACTAAAGAGGTCCAGCATCCCGTTGAAGCACTGCTTAAATTAATTTATAAAATCTTGGGAAATATCTGTATTCACATATAACTGCACGTGAACATCTTAATTTATATTAAACTAATAATTGTCCGAGCCTGCGTAACGAAATTCTCCGTCTCTTTTCATTTCAACAATTTCATTTTCATTTCCTCTCTCTCCTCCTCCCTCTTCCATCACCCTTCACCGCCCAAATCAATTAGAATGAATTTGAACCGTCCTTGTATTTTTCTGCCCAAATCAATTAAAATAAATCTGAATTGTTCTTGTGTTTTTTCGTCCAAATTCAAAATAGGTCATATCTTATTAATATAATATAGAGGTACATTTTACTTCTTTGGTTAATTTGTTAAGAATATGGTCAAATTGTACGGAAAGCACCCATTAGCTCCCACCATATATTTTGTTTACAATTATTTTGTATATATACTCCCACCCCATATATATAATTAAATGTATATCTAAATATTTCTTCTGTTTTTTTATCTGTCTTTTTAAATAGAGTTTTTTTCTTTTATTTATCGTTTGTAAATTTTTAAAAAATTAAATCTTTAATTTTTCACATTATTCTTTATGATTGTAGACTAATTTGTTTCTCTCTCATCTTTTTAATAAATTTTAGAAAGTTAAAATTTTATACTTAATTTAATTAATCAGAATTTTTTTTAATTATATTTCTTAATCTAATAACCTTAAAACGTCAATTAAACAGCAAGGAGGGGGAGTACATCCAAAGACACTAAAGTTGAAAACGATATTAGTAATAAAATATTTCAACAAGTGTTGGCGGATATTTTGTTTGGACCGAAATATTGGACGTTTTCAATTATTTTTTTTGTTTTTCGTGTGATTTTCAAAAAATATATAGTATTTATTTCAATTAAAAAAAATTTAGGTGTAATTTGAATACATATACAAGTTGCACCTAAAACACTCTATTTTATAAAAATTTCACTTGGAATAAATACTATACATTTTTTGGAAGTCACAAGAAAAATAATTTTTTTTTAAAAAATGTCCAATATTCCGGTCCCAAAAAAATATGCCCGTAGAAGTACTCAAAAAAATTTTCTTTCCTCTCCCTGCAGTCTCATTTATTACTATTTTATACTTGGTGTATATTTTGAATACACACTTTGCACTTTAAATGTGCACATAAGTATATTCTATAATTAATTATGTATTATGTATATAGAGCAAATCTATGTACACACTTTTGTTTTTTACATTTATTTTTACCTTCTATGCATTTTTCAAGTCCTACATAATATATATACATATATAATCAAATAATTACAAGTAACAAACTTATATGCATATTAATTCCTTATGTGATTAATTATAAAAGGACCAATTAACAAAAATAGATTTTCAAATTTACATTCAAAGCAACCCTACCAGTTTCCATCCTTTTTGAATTTGACTAGACTTGGATGGTTGTTTTATACACTCTCTCCGTCTTTAAAAGATGAGCCTATGAAGAAAAATAGAAATAAAGAAAAGAGAATAAAAAAATATAAAATTTATTTTTAATAAATCCACAAAATTATATAAAGTGACGATTACTATTATATTTTTATATTAATAGACCCTATTAAATGACATCTCCTTTACTTTATGTATTTTATCTTATTTTTTAGAGATAAAAGAATTTATACATTTAATCATCATTTGGGGACAGAGAAAGTAATTAAGTTAATTTAAATTTATTCATAAAAAGTCGTGTATATATATATATATATATATATATATATATATATATATATATATATATATGGGACCGCATCCATAAAAGTCAATGCACAACAACTTGTAGCGGCTGAAACAATTAAAATGGGACGTCTCATTTTAATTGTTCCAACCGCTACAAGTTGTTACAGCTGGAATGTTGTCACCATCCTGTAAAGACAGTCAAACATTACGTTCAACTAAAAATGGAGCATATATTTTATAATAATAATAAACTATTAACTTAAATAGTTGAATTTAAGGTAATAATAATAATAAATAATAATAATGCAACCAAACATGCATCTCCTTCACACTTGCTCAGTCGGTACAAGTTCATACGGCTGAGGTTGTTTTTTTTTTTTACTATGTCATTTTGCTTTTCATTCACATTCATTTTTTTTTAATATTATTGTTTTAAAAAATTATTAGAATTTAAGGTAATAATAATAATAAGGAAACTAATTTTTATTATTTAAGTTAATATTTAATATTATTATTATTATTATTATTATTTATTATTATTACCTTAAATTCAACTATTTAAGTTAATAGTTTAAAACAATAATAATAAATAATAATAATAATAGTAAAACTAATTTTTTATAACAATAATATTAAAAAAAACTAATAATAAAAAAACTAAAACGAATTACCTTAAATTCAACTAATTTTTTATAACAATAATATTAAAACTATTAACTTAAATAGTTAAATTTAAGGTAATAATAATAATAATAATAATAAATAATATTAAATATTAACTTAAATAATAAAAATTAGTTTCCTTATTATTATTATTATTATTATTATTATTACCTTAAATTCTAATAATTTTTTATAACAATAATATTAAAAAAAATTGAATGTGAATGAAAAGCAAAATGACATAGTAAAAAAAACAAAAAAAAAACTCAGCCGTTTGAACTTGTACCGGCTGAGCAAGTGTGAAGGAGATGCATGTTTGGTTGCATTATTATAATTTATTATTATTATAAAATATATGCTCCATTTTAAGTTGAAGGTAATGTTTGACTGTCTTTACAGGATGGTGACAGACATTTCAGCCGCTACAGCTTGTAGCGGCTGGGACAATTAAAATGGGCAGCCGTTACAAGCTGTTGTGTAAGACCCCAACTTTTATAAATAAAAATGAATTTTCTATAAATATCATTTTTGAATATTATGGAGTTAATTTGATATAATGTTATAGTTGTGGGTAATATTTATAAATTTTGCAAAGTAAGCAAGTTATTTTAAAATATTCGTTTGGTCGGGGAATATTCTTTTTGTCGGGGAATATTCGTACGACGGCACAATCATTGGTGGACCCCACAAATGGAATTATTGTCGGATTGAGAAAACGACAAAAATATTTTATTAAAAATAACGGCGGAAGTTTTACCATTGATACTGTTGAACTACTCGGTAGTAAAAGTACAGTAATACGTGTGGTTGCATAGTAGCACACGGTATTGATTATTAATGCTTATGTGAGAAGTCACTCAGTTTGATTCAATTATTGTCAGTTAATAATATGAATTATTTAGCGATAATGACGTTTTATTTTATTCGTATTATTAACGTAATAAAATAGAAACATCTATTTATATAAAACAGAATACTTTATAAAGTTATTCTATAAATAGAATATATTATATTTTATTTAAAAAAAATTTCTTTAAATATGGACCGTCAGATTAAAGTAATCAATCTGGACCGTTCATGGATTAGTTACTATGCATTCTATTTTTCTATAAATTGCAGCTCATTCCTTCATTATTTCTTACGAATTCACTGAACTCTAGAGAGAGAAGCTATAGAGAGAAACTATAGAGAGAGAGAGAAGAAGAGTATTCTGCTACTTAAATACTTCCTTACTTCAGCTCTTCTTTAAAACGGTAAGGGGTGTTATTCTTTCTTATTCATGAAGAGAACTGTTGTTATTCTATTTCTTATTATTCTGTTGGAATAACCTGTATACGCGGTCTACCCTATACTTGGTGACATTCTCCTATTATTCTGTTGGAACATCCTGTCTGTGTGTTTTACACCAGACCTGGTTCCGTTTTTATTATTATTCTGTTGGAACATCCTGTCTGTGTGTTTTACACCGGACCTGGTTCCGTCTTGTTATTATTCTGTTGGAACATCCTGTCTGTGTGTTTTACACCGGACCTGGTTCCATTATTTATTATTCTGTCGGAATATCCTGTCTGTGCGTTTACGCCGGACCTGGTTCCATTATTTATTATTCTGTTGGAATAACCTGTCTGTGCAGTCTATCGCATGCATGGTGATTTCTTTTGTTATTCCATTCTTTATTATACTCAGTTGGTTAAGTTTTGACTTCTATACTCCATGAAATTTGTGGAATATCCTTGATAATTGCGTTTCATCCAGTATCTTTTCATGAAAATATTCTCCTGATCATTCTTGAATTTTACTCCACAAAGTAGTATCATGTTGACAATTTGGACGTTGTTAATTCTTGGATAAATTAATTCTTGAACTTGTTTTATTGAATTCTTATATCATTGTCATCATCCTCATGTTTATATTATGTTGAAAGTCATCTGTGGCCTGTAGTGCATAGATGGACTTGGTATGATTATGACCAGGGATTATTCGGTGTAATCATGACCGTAATGTTACAAATGATGTGGTAAAAGTCCTCATTGGCCCGTAGTGCATTGATGGACAGTTGTTGGCATGATCATGACCATTAATGAATATACGAATATCCTTGGCCGTAGTGCAGGGGTGATTCGATGATGTGGATTATTTTATTAAGCTGAGTCTCAGCGATCACAGTGTTGGAAAATCTTTTAAATCATAAAAGATAGTAGAGTTTATTTTCTACTTGACTCTTTTAATGGATTGCTTGTTCCGCTGCAGTTAAACTTGATGTCTATTATATTTTATCAGTTTAACATTGTTGAAGGCTAATGATAATTTATTCTGCATTATCTTAGTCATAATATTTCTTACTGGGCTAGTTGAGCTCACCCTTTCTTTCACTGCTCTCTTCAGGAAATGAGAACGTAGCTGGGGCAAGTCGGGGAACGGAGTGATGGTCCGAATGATAGTATTAGTTAGTAGTCCTCACTATTCTATGTAATGGTGTGTTAATAAATGTAACGAGGACTCCTTTTGAGTATGAATACTCTCTAGAAGATAATATTTGTATTCAAACTCACAGTTTATATTTTGTCGTATTGTACACGACAGTTGTATTAGTAAGTTGTATTTGTATTCTTTACTATGTATTTGACGACCCAAGATGGGTGATGTATACCTAATTTTGGGGGCGTCACAGTTGGTATCAGAGCTTAGGGATATGATCCCTGGCTAAGATGTGAGAATAGAACTAGGAGGGGAGAGACGGGGAATTCCTTCGCTAGTATGACCTACCTAAGTTTATTTGCATGGTATTTACTTGGTCGGTCATAATATAAGGATAAAATATGACATATCAATTAATTTTTATTTTGTGGCAGTATCTGGAAATGGCATCTGAGAATGTTGAGAATAGCAATGGAGCACAGGCGACTGTTGATTCACCACATATCAATAATCAGGATAATGTGCATCAGGAAGGTGACAATCCTCATGCAAACAACAACACTGACCAAATGATGAATGATCAAATGTTCAGAGGCTTTATGCAATTCATGCAACAACAGGTGAAAGCGGCTCCTGTCCACAACGTAGGTAGAAATACTGGAAACTCTCAAGCGGTCACCGCTAAACAGTTTAAGGAGCTAGGACCACCGGAGTTTAAGGGAGAACCCAAACCACTTGTAGTTGAAACATGGATAAAGCAGATCACCAAGATATTTAATGTCTTGGGTTGCTCCGAGGAGCAAAAGGTTCCCTTTGCCGCCTTTATGTTGCGAGGAGAGGCAGATTACTGGTGGGAATCGATAAAACGTACTCAACCTGCCGCACTGAAGATGTCTTGGGAGAAGTTCCAAGAGCTGTTTAACGATAAATACTTTCCCGAGAGTATTCGTCACATGAAGGAGGTGGAGTTCATCAAATTGGAGCAGAATAATATGACCGTGTCGCAGTACGAGGTAAAATTTGTGGAGTTATCCCGGTTTGCGTCCCACCTGGTGGATAATGAAGAAAGAATGACGCGGATGTTTTTAAGAGATTTGAAGCCGGAGATACGTCAACATCTTGTTTCTCATAAACTGTGTTTGTATTCAGATGTTGTGAATAGGGCTCAGTTAGTGGAGCGCGATAACGAGTCAACGCAACCAAAAGAGAGAAGTTGACAAAATGATAATACCAGTGAGAGCTGTGAGACCCCGAATTTTATGAAATAAAAGTATTCAATTTTTCTACTTTGGTAAATGGTTAAATTGATAAAAGGTTAAAGTTAAGGGTGATATGTAAATTTTTTTTTTAAAGTAAACAAGTTGTCATAAAATACATGGTCACATTCACGAGTTACTATTCACGTGTTACTATTCACCCAAATTACTATTCACTCTAGTATCGTTCACTCGAGTATTTGAGATACTTTTTGTGTCGGAGTACTATTCATGAGTTACTATTCACAGATTACTATTCACCCAAATTACTATTCACTCTAGTATTGTTCACTCGAGTATTTAGGACACTTTTTGTGTCGGAGTTACTATTCATGAGTTACTATTCACGGGTTACTATTCATCTAAATTACTATTCACTCTAGTATTATTCATTCGAGTATTTGAGACACTTTTTGTGTCGGAGTTACTATTCACGAGTTACTATTCACGAGTTACTATTCACGAGTTAATATTCAGGAGTTACTATTCACGAGTTACTATTCACCCGGACAATATATTTATTTTCGGTCCAAATCATTTTTGGGTACAATATTATTTCATGAGGAAATGTGCTAATTTTTCAGACCGTTGGTTGAAATTATATTAGTAATAATTCATTTAAATATATTATTATAATATTATATTATAGTAGTATAATGTGATTATATGATAGTATGTTTTTTTTTATAATTTGAATGGTAACATTATTATAGTAAATTCATGGTATACAAGTAAAATGAGGTAAAAGAGAATAATTTGAATTTGAATTCTGATGATGTAAGCGATTATGTCATCAGAACGATAAGGTAAGCAATGATGTCATCAGAAGGATGATGTAAGCAATGATGTCATTTGATCGATGATGTATGCAATGATGTCATCTGATCGATGATGTAAGCGATGATGTCATAAATTATGGCGAAAAGACTATTTTACCCTTACTCTACCAAGCTTATAAATAGAAGCTCATTCCTTCATTATTTCTTACGAATTCACTGAACTCTAGAGAGAGAAACTATAGAGAGAAAGAAGAAGAGTATTCTGCCACTTAACTACTTCTTTATTTCAGTTCTTCTTTAAAATGGTAAGGGGTGTTATTCTTTCTTATTCATGAAGAGAACTTATGTTATTCCATTCTTTATTATTCTGTTGGAATAACCTGTATGCGTGGTTTACCCTATACTTGGTGGAATGACCTGTATATGCGGTTTACCCAATACTTGGTGATCTTCTTCTGTTATTCCATTCTTTATTATTATGTTGGAATAACCTGTTTATGCGAAGTACCGCATACTTGGTGAAATTCTTTTATTATTCTGTTCTTTACGATTCTGTCGGAATATCCTGTCGGTGTGAATTTCACCTGACCTGGTTCCATCATTTATTATTCCGCATTTATTATTCTGTCGGAATATCTTGTCGGGGTGAATTTCACCTGACCTGGTTCCATCATTTAGTATTCCGCATTTATTATTCTGTCGGAATATCCTGTCGGTGTGAATTTCACCTGACCTGGTTCCATATTTATTATTCTGCATTTATTATTCTGTTGGGAATAACCTGTCTGTGCGGTCTCTATCGCATGCATGGTGAATCCTTCTGTTATTTCATTCTTTATTATTCTGTTGGAATAACCTGTCTATGTGGATTGCCACATGCATGGTGAATGATCCTTTATATTCATTCCTTATTAAATTACGAAAATGGTCTGTATACGTGGATTTTCGCATGGCTGGTGAAAATTCATTTGCAGTTTCATATATTCTTTATTATACTCATTTGGTTAAAGTTTTGATTTCTATACTCCATGAAATTAGTATAATATCCTTGATATTTGCGTTTCATCCAGTATCTTTTCATGAAAATATTCTTCTGAGCATTCTTGACTGTTACTTTACAAAGAAGTATCATGTTGGCAATTTGGATATTATTAGTTCCTGGATAAACTAATTCTTGAACTTGTTTAATTGAATTCCTATAACATTGTCATCATCCTCATGTTTATTTTATGTTAAAAGTCATCTTTAGCTTACGTGCATAGATGGACTTAGTATGATTATGACCAGGGATCATTCGGTATAATCATGAACTGTGATGTTATAAGTGGTGTGATAAAAGTCCTCAGTGGCTTGTAATGCATTGATAGACAGTTTGTGGTATGATTATGACCAGGGATTTTTCGGTATAGTCATGATCATTGATGATTTAATGAATATCCTTGGCCCGTAATACAAGGATGATTAGAAGATGTGGTTTATTTATTAAGCTGAGTCTCAGTGATAAAAGTTGATGAAAACATTTTTAAATCATAGAAGATAGTAGGTTTTATTCTCTACTTGACTCTTCTAATGGATTGCTTATTCCGCTGCAGTTAAACTTGATGTCTATTGTATTTTATCAGTTTAACATTGTTGAAAACTATTGATAATTTATTCTTCATTATCTTAGTCATAATATTTCTTACTGGGCTAGTTGAGCTCACCCTTTCTTTCAATGTTCTCTTCAGGAAATGAGAATATAGCTGGGACGAGTCAGGGAAAGGAGTGATGGTCCAGAAGATATCATTAGTAGTCCTCACCATTCTGTTAAATAGTGTGACAATAAATGTAATGAGGACTCCTTGAGTATGGATATTGTCTAGATGACAATATTCCTATTAGAACTCTCAGTTTATGTATTGTCGTATGTTACACGACATTTGTATAATTAAGTTTGTATTTGTATTTTGTACTATGTATCTGACGACCCAAGATGGGTGATGTATACCTAATTTTGGGGGCGTCACAGTTGGTATCAGAGCTTAGGGATATGATCCCTGGCTGAGATGTAAGATAAGAACTAGGAGGGGAGAGACGGGGAATTCCTTCGCTAGTATGACCTACCTAAGTTTATTTGGTATTTAATTAGTCGGTCAGAGTATAGGAATAATATGTGATATGTTAATTAACCCTTGTTTTGTGGCAGTGTTTGAAAATGGCATCTAACAATGTTGAGATAAGCATTGGAGCAAAATAATATGACCATATCGCAGTACGAGGTTAAGTTTGCAGAGTTATCCCGGTTTGCATCCCGTTTGGTCGATAATGAGGAGCGAATGACGCGAAAGTTTCTAAGAGTTTTGAAACCCTATATACGTCAATACCTCATTCTCATGTTTATATTTTGTTGAAAGTCATCTGTGGCCTGTAGTGCACAGATGGACTTGGTATGATTATGACCAGGAATTATTCGGTATAATCATGACCGTAATGTTACAAATGATGTGGAAAAAGTCCTCATTGGCCCGTAATGCATTGATGGACAGTTTTTGGTATGATTATGGCTATGAATTCTCTTTGGCCGTAATGCAAAGACTAATTGTTTTATGGCATGATCAGGACCGTTGATGAAAACACGATTATCTTTAGCCGTAGTGCATGCATAATTCGTGATCGTGATACTAAAGAATATCCTTAGCCGGAGTGCAAGGGTGATTCGATGATGTGGATTAATTATTGAGCTGAGTCTCAGCAGTGAAATATTAATTCATAGATGTGGTAAAAGTCATCTGTGGCTTACGTGCATAGATAGACTTGGTATGATTATGACCAGAGATTGTTCGGTATAATCATTACCGTAATTGAAAACACGATTATCTTTGGCACGTAGTGCATGGATAATTCGTGGTCGTGATACTAAAGAATATCCTTGGCCTGTAGTGCAGGGATGATTCGATGATGTGGATTAATTATTGAGCTGAGTCTCAGCAATGAAATATTAATTCATAGATGTGGTAAAAGTCATCTATGGCTTATGTGCATAGATGGACTTGGTATGATTATGACCAGGGATTGTTTGGTATAATCATGATCGTAATTGAAAACACGATTATCTTTGGCACGTAGTGCATGGATAATTCGTGGTCGTGATACTATTAAGCTGAGTCTCAGCATTATTGATTTTACAGTTGTATATCCTTGGCCTGTAGTGCGAAGATTAACTGTTGATTATTGGTTATACAGTTGTAAATCTTTAGCCGTAGTGCAAAGATGAATTTATTAGTATGATTATGAGCAAGAATTGTGATTTGGTATAACCATGATTTTTGATGTTTCAGGTGAAGATAGGTGATGTAAATTTTCTTCTTCTTGGGTGCGAAAAGTAATTCAGAATCACAATTATGATTATGAGTTATTCATATGATTGTGGACAGAAATTGTTGATTGATGTTATAGGGATATGGTCACTGACGGAGATATTAGTCTAGAAGACGAGTAATATACTTCGCTAGGGTGTGACTTACCTAAGCTGAAATTGTTTACTTAACAAGTGGATAAATTGCGGTATGTCGATTAACCTTTGTTTTGAAGGTATATTCTAGAAGGATATTCGAAATACAGGAGATGAGAAACGGAAAAATCATGATAGAGCAGAATTATCCGGAAAGGTACAATCCGAAAAGAAAGTAAGGTATTCTCATCTCTTCGAATATCAGGTACGTACGTTAATTTCGAGGGCGAAATTCCATAAGGAGGGGAGATTGTGAGACCCCGAATTTTATGAAATAAAAGTATTCAATTTTTCTATTTTGGTAAATGGTTAAATTGATAAAAGGTTAAAGTTAAGGGTGATATGTAAATTTTTTTTTAAAGTAAACAAGTTGTCATAAAATACATGGTCACATTCACGAGTTACTATTCACGGGTTACTATTCACCCAAATTACTATTCACTCTAGTATCGTTCACTCGAGTATTTGGGATACTTTTTGTGTCGGAGTACTATTCATGAGTTACTATTCACAGGTTACTATTCACCCAAATTACTATTCACTCTAGTATTGTTCACTCGAGTATTTAGGACACTTTTTGTGTCGGAGTTACTATTCATGAGTTACTATTCACGGGTTACTATTCATCTAAATTACTATTCACTCTAGTATTATTCACTCGAGTATTTGAGACACTTTTTGTGTCGGAGTTACTATTCACGAGTTACTATTCACGAGTTAATATTCAGGAGTTACTATTCACGAGTTACTATTCACCCGGACAATATATTTATTTTCGGTCCAAATCATTTTTGGGTACAATATTATTTCATGAGGAAATGTGCTAATTTTTCAGACCGTTGGTTGAAATTATATTAGTAATAATTCATTTAAATATATTATTATAATATTATATTATAGTAGTATAATGTGATTATATGATAGTATGTTTTTTTTTATAATTTGAATGGTAACATTATTATAGTAAATTCATGGTATACAAGTAAAATGAGGTAAAAGAGAATAATTTGAATTTGAATTTGAATTCTGATGATGTAAGCGATTATGTCATCAGAACGATAAGGTAAGCAATGATGTCATCAGAAGGATGATGTAAGCAATGATGTCATTTGATCGATGATGTATGCAATGATGTCATCTGATCGATGATGTAAGCGATGATGTCATAAATTATGGCGAAAAGACTATTTTACCCTTACTCTACCAAGCTTATAAATAGAAGCTCATTCCTTCATTATTTCTTACGAATTCACTGAACTCTAGAGAGAGAAACTATAGAGAGAAAGAAGAAGAGTATTCTGCCACTTAACTACTTCTTTATTTCAGTTCTTCTTTAAAATGGTAAGGGGTGTTATTCTTTCTTATTCATGAAGAGAACTTATGTTATTCCATTCTTTATTATTCTGTTGGAATAACCTGTATGCGTGGTTTACCCTATACTTGGTGGAATGACCTGTATATGCGGTTTACCCAATACTTGGTGATCTTCTTCTGTTATTCCATTCTTTATTATTATGTTGGAATAACCTGTTTATGCGAAGTACCGCATACTTGGTGAAATTCTTTTATTATTCTGTTCTTTACGATTCTGTCGGAATATCCTGTCGGTGTGAATTTCACCTGACCTGGTTCCATCATTTATTATTCCGCATTTATTATTCTGTCGGAATATCTTGTCGGGGTGAATTTCACCTGACCTGGTTCCATCATTTAGTATTCCGCATTTATTATTCTGTCGGAATATCCTGTCGGTGTGAATTTCACCTGACCTGGTTCCATATTTATTATTCTGCATTTATTATTCTGTTGGGAATAACCTGTCTGTGCGGTCTCTATCGCATGCATGGTGAATCCTTCTGTTATTTCATTCTTTATTATTCTGTTGGAATAACCTGTCTATGTGGATTGCCACATGCATGGTGAATGATCCTTTATATTCATTCCTTATTAAATTACGGAAATGATCTGTATACGTGGATTTTCGCATGGCTGGTGAAAATTCATTTGCAGTTTCATATATTCTTTATTATACTCATTTGGTTAAAGTTTTGATTTCTATACTCCATGAAATTAGTATAATATCCTTGATATTTGCGTTTCATCCAGTATCTTTTCATGAAAATATTCTTCTGAGCATTCTTGACTGTTACTTTACAAAGAAGTATCATGTTGACAATTTGGATATTATTAGTTCCTGGATAAACTAATTCTTGAACTTGTTTAATTGAATTCCTATAACATTGTCATCATCCTCATGTTTATTTTATGTTAAAAGTCATCTTTAGCTTACGTGCATAGATGGACTTAGTATGATTATGACCAGGGATCATTCGGTATAATCATGAACTGTGATGTTATAAGTGGTGTGATAAAAGTCCTCAGTGGCTTGTAATGCATTGATAGACAGTTTGTGGTATGATTATGACCAGGGATTTTTCGGTATAGTCATGATCATTGATGATTTAATGAATATCCTTGGCCCGTAATACAAGGATGATTAGAAGATGTGGTTTATTTATTAAGCTGAGTCTCAGTGATAAAAGTTGATGAAAACATTTTTAAATCATAGAAGATAGTAGGTTTTATTCTCTACTTGACTCTTCTAATGGATTGCTTATTCCGCTGCAGTTAAACTTGATGTCTATTGTATTTTATCAGTTTAACATTGTTGAAAACTATTGATAATTTATTCTTCATTATCTTAGTCATAATATTTCTTACTGGGCTAGTTGAGCTCACCCTTTCTTTCAATGTTTTCTTCAGGAAATGAGAATATAGCTGGGACGAGTCAGGGAAAGGAGTGATGGTCCAGAAGATAGCATTAGTAGTCCTCACCATTCTGTTAAATAGTGTGACAATAAATGTAATGAGGACTCCTTGAGTATGGATATTGTCTAGATGACAATATTCCTATTAGAACTCTCAGTTTATGTATTGTCGTATGTTACACGACATTTGTATAATTAAGTTTGTATTTGTATTTTGTACTATGTATCTGACGACCCAAGATGGGTGATGTATACCTAATTTTGGGGGCGTCACAAGAGCAGTCATCGAAGCGGTGACAACAAGCGTGGAGGGAATCATCAGGCTAGAAATGGTAACCACTTCGGTGGTAATCAGGGTCAAAACAATAATAATGGGCATTTCAAGAAGAGGAGATTCAACAATGATGGAAAGACGTCAGCACCAGCACCTGTCGTTAAGGAAGGAGAACGACCACCTATCATATGTTTTAAATGCGGAGGGGAGGGACACATCAGTCCAAACTGCGCGATGCCATCCAAAGCATGTTATAATTGTGGAAGAGAAGGTCATTTAGCCCGATTTTGTCGTTTACCGAAGATAAATTCAGCTAGGATGGAGGCATCAAAGGCCGTCCCAGAAAAGTTAAAACCGGTTGTGCAAGGGAGAGCGTTTGTTGTGAACTCCCAGAGAGCAAGGAACCCGAATGAGATCATCACGGGTAAGCTTATCATAAACTCTAACGAAGTCTATACTTTATTTGATACCGGTTCTACCCATTCTTTTATTTCTCCTACTTGCGCTCATCGATTAAATTTGATTCCGGAGAAATTAGACTTTGACTTAGCAGTTGAAACTCCATTGGGAGAAACCTTCATTACATCCACGGTTTATAAGTCTTGTTTGGTTCAAGTTGGTACCCACACATTACCTGTCGATCTGATTTCATTAAAAATACTTGCATTTGACGTGATTCTAGGGATTGATTGGTTAACTACTCATCATGCAAAAAATTGATTGTTTTCGTAAGGTTGTTAGCTTTCATATTCCTAATCGACCTATTATGCGAATTCAAGCAACCAAACCATTAAAATCAATCGCTGTCATCTCAAGCCATAAAGCTATTCGTTTATTGAAAAACGGATGTCAAGCTTTCTTAGCTCATGTCACAGATCTAAACAAAGATACGTCAGCTTTGAATGATATTTCTGTTGTTAATAAATTTCCTGACGTATTTCCCGAAGAACTTCCTGGCCTACCCCCAGAGCGTGAAATTGAATTTTGTATCGACCTTGAACCCGGTACAAAACCCATTTCCAAAGCCCCATATCGAATGGCTCCTATTGAACTTCAGGAGTTAAAGACTCAACTGCAGGAATTGTTAGACATTGGTTTTATTCGTCCTAGTACTTCTCCTTGGGGTGCTCCTGTTCTGTTCGTGAAGAAGAAAGATGGGAGTATGCGACTTTGTATTGATTATTGGGAGTTGAATCATGTCACCATCAAAAATAGGTACCCATTGCCACGTATTGATGACCTGTTTGACCAGTTGCAAGGAGCACAATTCTTTTCAAAGATCGATCTTCGTTCTGGATATCATCAGCTGAAGGTTAGAACTGAGGATATTCCAAAGACTGCCTTCAGAACTCGGTATGGGCATTATGAATTCTTAGTTATGTCTTTTGGATTGACTAATGCTCCTGCTGCCTTCATGGATATGATGAACAGGGTATTCAAGGAATATTTGGATCACTTTGTGGTCGTCTTTATCGATGACATCCTTGTTTATTCCAAAAGCCGTGAAGATCATGAGCAACACTTGAGGTTGGTACTCCAAAAGCTTCGTGAATACAAACTTTATGCCAAGTTGAAGAAATGCGAGTTCTGGCTGGAAGAGGTAGCATTCCTTGGGCACGTAGTATCAAGTCGTGGAATATCTGTTGACCCGGCAAAGATTGAAGCAATTCAAAGCTGGGAGCAACCTAAATCAGTGACCGAAGTACGTATCTTTCTTGGTTTAGCTGGTTATTATCGGAGATTCGTAGAAGGATTTTCTCGAATCGCTACTCCATTAACTCAGCTAACTCGGAAAGATACAAAGTTCGGTTGGAGCGAAGAGTGTGAGCAGAGTTTTCAAGAACTCAAGAGGAGACTCATTTCAGCACCTGTTCTAACAATACCATCTAGCTCGGAGGGATTTGTCATCTACAGTGATGCTTCGAGCAAAGGGTTGGGATGCGTTCTCATGCAACATGGAAAAGTCATAGCCTATGCATCAAGACAACTCAAGGAATATGAGAGGAATTATCCTACTCATGATCTAGAGTTGGCAGCTGTTGTCTTTGCACTTAAAATTTGGAGGCATTACTTGTATGGGGAGAAGGTGGAGATCTTTACGGATCATAAAAGCCTTAAATATTTCTTCACTCAAAAGGAACTCAACATGCGACAACGACGTTGGCTTGAACTGTTGAAAGATTATGATAATACCATTCAATACCATCCTGGAAAAGCGAACGTGGTAGCTGACGCATTGAGTAGAAGATCATATGCAAGTACGAGTACGATATTGTCAACACAAAGGCCCATTTTGTGTGACTTGCAAAGGATGGAGATAGAGTTAAAGACTCCAGGGACCCGTATGATGATGGCGAATATACGAGTAGAACCGACTTTAATCGATAAAGTTAAAGCTGCTCAAGCTATAGACCTGGAGCTGATGCGTATGAGGAAGAAAGTGCAAGAAGGTGCTATACCGGAAGTAAGAATCGATGAAGAAGGAATACTTCGAGTCAACTCCAGACTTTGTGTTCCTAACAACCCTGATTTAAAGTATGAAATCATGATGGAGGCGCATAACACACCGTTTGAAATCCATCCTGGAAGTACCAAAATGTATCATGATCTTCGTCATACATTTTGGTGGAGCAATATGAAGAGAGAGATAGCGCTGTTTATCTCAAGGTGTCTAACTTGTCAACGAGTCAAAGCGGAGCATCAAGTACCAAAAGGTCCATTGCAACCACTTGAAATTCCAGAATGGAAGTGGGAGCACATTACCATGGATTTCGTTACCGGTCTTCCTAAGGTTTCTCAAGGTATAGATGCGATTTGGGTCATTGTTGATAGATTGACCAATTCTGCTCATTTCTTACCGATACGAGAAACTTATACACTTGAACGTCTTGCTCGTATGTACATAAACGAGATTGTAAGACTGCATGGTATGCCAGTATCCATAGTTTCTGATCGTGACCCAAGATTCACTTCACGATTTTGGGTTAGTTTACAAAAAGCTATGGGCACAGATTTACAATTTAGTTCGGCATATCATCCTCAGACGGACGGACAATCAGAGAGGACTATTCAAACTCTAGAAGATTTATTAAGACTCTATGTCTTTGACTTCAAGGGAAGTTGGGACAAGTTCTTGCCATTGGTGGAGTTTTCCTACAACAACAGTTATCAAGCAAGTATTGGCATGGCTCCATTCGAAGCATTGTATGGAAGAAAATGTCGTTCTCCAGTATGCTGGGATGAGGTGGGTGAAGCAACGTTGTTGGGACCGGAGTTGGTACGTATGACTACAGAAAAGATTCAAACGATCCGACAACGTATAAAAACCTCACAAGATCGACAAAAGAGTTATGCTGATCTTCATCGAAAGGACGTGGAATTTGATGTAGGAGATCATGTGTTCTTACGTGTTACTCCATGGAAAGGAGTTACGAGATTTGGAAAGAGAGGAAAGCTCAATCCTCGATTCATCGGTCCATTTTTAATCCTCGATCGAGTAGGAACTGTGGCTTATAGACTCGCTTTATCGCCAAGTATGTCTCGTGTTCATAACGTTTTTCACATATCCATGTTACGTAAATATGTGGAAGACCCGAACCACATTATTGAGTTAGAACCGAACGAAATAGCGGAGGATTTGACGTATGAAGAAGTTCCTGTTCAAATATTGGATAAGAAGGAACATATTCTACGCTCCAAGGTTATACCTCAAGTCAAAGTTTTGTGGAGAAACCACGATGTTGAGGAAATGACTTGGGAGTTAGAATCTGAAATGAAATCAAGGTATCCTTACCTCTTCGACATACCAGGTATGTACCCTAATTTCGAGGGCGAAATTTCATAAGAAGGGGAGGTTGTAAGACCCCAACTTTTATAAATAAAGATGAATTTTCTATAAATATCATTTTTGAATATTATGGAGTTAATTTGATATAATGTTATAGTTGTGGGTAATATTTATAAATTTTGCAAAGTAAGCAAGTTATTTTAAAATATTCGTTTGGTCGGGGAATATTCTTTTTGTCGGGGAATATTCGTACGACGGCACAATCATTGGTGGACCCCACAAACGGAATTATTGTCGGATTGAGAAAACGACAAAAATATTTTATTAAAAATAACGGCGGAAGTTTTACCATTGATACTGTTGAACTACTCGGTAGTAAAAGTACAGTAATACGTGTGATTGCATAGTAGCACACGGTATTGATTATTAATGCTTATGTGAGAAGTCACTCAGTTTGATTCAATTATTGTCAGTTAATAATATGAATTATTTAGCGATAATGACGTTTTATTTTATTCGTATTATTAACGTAATAAAACAGAAACATCTTTTTATATAAAACAGAATACTTTATTAAAGTTATTCTATAAATAGAATATATTATATTTTATTTAAAAGATTTTTCTTTAAATATGGACCGTCAGATTAAAGTAATCAATCTGGACCGTTCATGAATTAGTTACTATGCATTCTATTTTTCTATAAATAGCAGCTCATTCCTTCATTATTTCTTACGAATTCACTGAACTCTAGAGAGAGAAGCTATAGAGAGAAACTATAGAGAGAGAGAAGAAGAGTATTCTGCTACTTAAATACTTCCTTACTTCAGCTCTTCTTTAAAACGGTAAGGGGTGTTATTCTTTCTTATTCATGAAGAGAACTGTTGTTATTCTATTTCTTATTATTCTGTTGGAATAACCTGTATACGCGGTCTACCCTATACTTGATGACATTCTCCTATTATTCTGTTGGAACATCCTGTCTGTGTGTTTTACACCGGACCTGGTTCCGTTTTTATTATTATTCTGTTGGAACATCCTGTCTGTGTGTTTTACACCGGACCTGGTTCCGTCTTGTTATTATTCTGTTGGAACATCCTGTCTGTGTATTTTACACCGGACCTGGTTCCATTATTTATTATTCTGTCGGAATATCTTGTCTGTGCGTTTACGCCGGACCTGGTTCTATTATTTATTATTCTGTTGGAATAACCTGTCTGTGCGGTCTATCGCATGCATGGTGATTTCTTTTGTTATTCCATTCTTTATTATACTCAGTTGGTTAAGTTTTGACTTCTATACTCCATGAAATTTGTGGAATATCCTTGATAATTGCGTTTCATCCAGTATCTTTTCATGAAAATATTCTCCTGATCATTCTTGAATTTTACTCCACAAAGTAGTATCATGTTGACAATTTGGACGTTGTTAATTCTTGGATAAATTAATTCTTGAACTTGTTTTATTGAATTCTTATATCATTGTCATCATCCTCATGTTTATATTATGTTGAAAGTCATCTGTGGCCTGTAGTGCATAGATGGACTTGGTATGATTATGACCAGGGATTATTCGGTGTAATCATGACCGTAATGTTACAAATGATGTGGTAAAAGTCCTCATTGGCCCGTAGTGCATTGATGGACAGTTGTTGGCATGATCATGACCATTAATGAATATACGAATATCCTTGGCCGTAGTGCAGGGGTGATTCGATGATGTGGATTATTTTATTAAGCTGAGTCTCAGCGATCACAGTGTTGGAAAATCTTTTAAATCATAAAAGATAGTAGAGTTTATTTTCTACTTGACTCCTTTAATGGATTGCTTGTTCCGCTGCAGTTAAACTTGATGTCTATTATATTTTATCAGTTTAACATTGTTGAAGGCTAATGATAATTTATTCTGCATTATCTTAGTCATAATATTTCTTACTGGGCTAGTTGAGCTCACCCTTTCTTTCACTGTTCTCTTCAGGAAATGAGAACGTAGCTGGGGCAAGTCGGAGAACGGAGTGATGGTCCGAATGATAGTATTAGTTAGTAGTCCTCACTATTCTATGTAATGGTGTGTTAATAAATGTAACGAGGACTCCTTTTGAGTATGAATACTCTCTAGAAGATAATATTTGTATTCAAACTCACAGTTTATGTTTTGTCATATTGTACACGACAGTTGTATTAGTAAGTTGTATTTGTATTCTGTACTATGTATCTGACGACCCAAGATGGGTGATGTATACCTAATTTTGGGGGCGTTACATGTTGTGTCTTGACTTTTTGGGTTAATCCAGCAATCGGTTGGCATGGATGCGGTCTATATATATATATATATATATATATATATATATATATATATATATATATATATATATATAATCTGCTTCTCCAGCGAACGGAAAAAAGCGAACTAAGAATGAACCGGCTATAGCGACAATTTTTTCCGTCGCTATAGCATAGAAAGCCGGTTTTTTATGTTATAGTGACGGAAAAAACTATCGCTATAACCGATTCGCTCTTAGTTCGTTCCCTTCAGTTCGCAGGAGAGACTCAGGCTATATATATATATATATATATATATATATATATATATATATATATATATATATAATAATAATAATAAATAATATACATGTTTAGTATAGTCGTATTAGCTGGGCAAACTTGAGGGCTCAACTGCTAAATGTAAACTCAAGAGAAACCCTCCAACCTTCTCTCAATGTCAATCACTGCTACTACCGAGGCAGCAGCTCAGTGCTTGATTTCCAAAAATTCTACTTCTCTCTTTGTTTTAAACTTTGATTCAAAGGTTAGTTTACACCAAACTCTAGTTAGTTTACACCTAACTTTGAGCATATATAACTCCTCTAGTTCAGTCCTAATACACTGCCCAAAACAGTATCCACAGTTGCCTTAACATGTTAAAAACTCATCTATTAGCTTTAGCCTAAAAAATGCACTTTGTTTAAGTTTAACATGCTAAAACACTTTAATTGTTATCACATATGTTAAATAAATCAAGCCCATGCTTTACTTTGTTCTGATATTCAGTTTTTAGCCAAAACAGTTCTTTTAGAATTTTTATCAAACAGTTGGTAGGCACAGTTTTAGATTACCAATTTCACAGCCATTGGTTTACATCATAAACCCATATCACCATCCTTATGTCTCCTCAGCCCAGCCTAAACTCCTCTAGCTATATATCAAACAATAGCAGTCCAAAAAATTAATGAAACATGAATATTCAAGCAATTCTTTTGATTATCACATAACTCAATAACATGGAAATCTCTACTATTGAGCATACTTGACATGCAATGAAACACTATTCTATACAAGTAGTTGCATTCTATTCATACAGTACAAAATCTAAATTACCTGAAGTTGAATTCTGTTCTTCAACTTAGCCCTAGATGTGCAGTGTGCCCTAGATTGTTCTTCAATCTGCTCCTTGCTCGGTAGTACCTCTTGCAGTCTTGCTCCTTGCTCGGTAGTACCCGATTCCTTTTTTTTTGAGATTACTTGGGCTGGGCTAAGATATATAAGTACAAAAAAAAAATAAAAAATTGACCCGGGCTACAGCTCAACCCAGCCCCAACATGGCTCCGCCTCGACGGCAGATGAGATGTTGTTTTCGATGTTAACCGGTTTATGTAGGGAGCTTTATCCCTTCAAAACTCCCGAGGTATTACCGAACATTCTTATTGAAGATTCTGCTCATTTAGAATTTAAGGTAATAATAATAATAAGGAAACTAATTTTTATTATTTAAGTTAATATTTAATATTATTATTATTATTATTATTATTTATTATTATTACCTTAAATTCAACTATTTAAGTTAATAGTTTATAACAATAATAATAAATAATAATAATAATAGTAAAACTAATTTTTTATAACAATAATATTAAAAAAAAAACTAATAATAAAAAAACTAAAACGAATTACCTTAAATTCAACTAATTTTTTATAACAATAATATTAAAACTATTAACTTAAATAGTTGAATTTAAGGTAATAATAATAATAATAAATAATATTAAATATTAACTTAAATAATAAAAATTAGTTTCCTTATTATTATTATTATTATTATTATTACCTTAAATTCTAATAATTTTTTATAACAATAATATTAAAAAAAACTGAATGTGAATGAAAAGCAAAATGACATAGTAAAAAAAACAAAAAAAAAACTCAGCCGTTTGAACTTGTACCGGCTGAGCAAGTGTGAAGGAGATGCATGTTTGGTTGCATTATTATAATTTATTAATATTATAAAATATATGCTCCATTTTAAGTTGAATGTAATGTTTGACTGCCTTTACAGGATGGTGACAGACATTCCAGCCGCTACAGCTTGTAGCGGCTGGGACAATTAAAATGGGCAGCCGTTACAAGCTGTTGTGCCTTGACTTTTTGGGTTAATCCAGCAATCGGTTGGCATGGATGCGGTCTATATATATATATATATATATATATATATATATATATATATATATATATATATATATATAATCTGCTTCTCCAGCGAACGGAAAAAAGCGAACTAAGAATGAACCGGCTATAGCGACAATTTTTTCCGTCGCTATAGCATAGAAAGCCGGTTTTTTATGTTATAGCGACGGAAAAAGCCGTCGCTATAACCGATTCGCTCTTAGTTCGTTCCCTTCAGTTCGCAGGAGAGACTCAGGCTATATATATATATATATATATATATATATATATATATATATATATATATATATATATATATATATATATCATGTTCTTTTGAAAGAGCATTTTTCCACACATTTGTGATTCAAAGTAATTATAATAATTAGCTAAGTGTCATGTGTGAAGCACGACTTTATTCTATATGATTATAAAATATATTTTTTAAATTTAAATTAACTTATTATTATTATTATTATTATAATGACTACAAATGTTTCTTAAATAGATAATAATCAAAGACTCACAATTGAGTGTTAGTAATGTGTATTTTTTGTTATTATTATTTTTAATTTAATATTCATAGTTTTTAAATTTAATATTTTAGTTTGTATTTTCAATCTTTCAAATTTATACATAGTTTTTTAGAATTCAAAAATTAATAAAATTTAAAAGCTTAAACTTGGTGTTTAAGGAATTATATATTAAATAAAATTATTGTAGAGTAATAAGTTACCATCATAGTTTTTAGTGTTAAAAGGTAACTAAATTTTAATAACTAATATATAAGTGAAGTGATGACTTTTTTTTAACATTAATATAACTAAAGATATTCTATTTGAAATAAAATTGATAAATTTAGTTTAATCATTAATATATTTTGTAATATATATTATGCTTTATTAATCATTGTTTTCTCATAATATTACTTTTATATTTTTAATATATAATTATTTAAGAATGAAATTGTTATAAAATAATAAGTTACTATTATGATTTTTAATTTAAAAATTAACTAAATTTTAGTCACTAACATATATGTCATAATTATTTTTAACATTGATTAACTAATAACTTTTGAATAAGATCAGAAACAATAGAAGAGGGGTATAATGGTTTATACTTTTTCTCCTTTAGCTTCCAAACCCTTTTTGACTATAAGCAAAAATATTTTAACATTGTGAGAAAATTAAAACAAATAACAAACTGTGAAGTAAGTGTCCCATGTGAAATTGTGAGTATTGAGTTTATTAGTGAAACAATACAGTGAGCTTATATATTAAGTTATTTGTTTGATTTTTTATTGAGTAATAAATTAATTAGTATAGTATTTTAATTAATATGTCAATGTTAATTTATTTTTAAATAACGGTACTATCATAGTAAAATTATGGTGCTATGCTAACTTTTATATTGACTAAAGTTGTAAAGGTGCTATGCTAAACTTTATATTGACTAAAATTGTAAATTTTATAATATTAATTATGTCATCATCATATATATTTTGTTAGGGTTGAAATATAATTATATGAATAAATAAAACATGTATAAAAGACTTGTATTAAATTTGAGTTTTATTAATAGTTATTTGAATTATTTTAAAATAAATTTAGGAATAGTGTTTAAGTTGTCTAAATCTATATCAAAAATCAAAGATCAAAGACCAAAGCTAGTAGATATCGGAGGTGCTGGGGATTCTAGTCTTCTATATGCTTTTAAGACGACGATGATTTTTATAGAAAATACATCCATAATTTCAAGAAAATACAAGTTATTTTTATATTTGAATAAATGATCTTTTAGCTCAATGATTGATGATTATTATGACTGAGACCCTATAATCATTAAGTTTTAGGTTAGGTTTTAATTATGCGTAGTTCTATTAATTTAGGTTGTATATATATGTGATATCTACCCAACTATCAAATTAAAATTCAAAAACACGTACATGTAAGTCTTTAAAAATTATACAAAAATAAACATACTTAGGTTTTAAATGTGATATCTAGCTACCCAACTCTCAAATTGAAATTCAACAACATATAAATCTCTACAAATTAATTATTCAAAAATAAACATAATTAAGTAATGAACAATGAAAAAGAAAATCATAGTGATAACCCCCAAGTGTGAGGTATACTTATTGATAATTAATTTATTATATTTGTACTCGTATACTTGTCGTCCAAATTCCAAATAAAAAAAAATCTTGATATCATGTGTCACCACGGGGCTTAAAAAATTTCAATATTTTCTGCATTGTTCCCTTCTTTTGTTTTCCACCAACTACTCTAGTAGTATACTCGTCTTCAGTCCTCCAACGTGGCTGAGCAATGGGTGCTGTTGGCCATGGTGGCAACAAAATTGACAAAATTGACAAGACCGAACACTGAATGGGCACGAGCGCAGCATCAACAATTATTCCATTAAATGGGTTCTCAAACAATTTGCTGTTAAATGGGTTCTCAAACAATTTGCTGATTTCTGAATCTTTGGCAGATTTCGAGAGGTTTGGTGATCCTTCTTCCCAGTAGATTTGCTTTAAAGCTTATGTACCTAAGGGAATTATGCTGAGATAACTACAATTTGACACAGTGTTAAATGATGTGTATTAGTCTTCAACATAGACATGAATAGACCACCATCTTTGATTTTGTTTTCAAACATGTTCAAAGTGAGAGTAGATAAAATTAAAACATGTTCGTTTTTTTTATTTTTTCTGAAATATATACAAAAAATTGTATTTTAAAGATATTTTTTAAACCTTTGCATACCATTTTCTTTTCTTTTTGTTATAGATTGTAAAAAGTTAAGTTGAGGCAACCCTTTCTTTGCAGTAAACAAAATACAAAGGGAAAATAAATCAGTTGGCTATACTTTAGTCAAGAAAAATTAGAAAAGAAATAAAAAAAAGCGAATAGTAGAAAAAATAATTTGTCCACAAGTTGAGGTCGCTTAATTTACCACTAGCTTAAAAGTAATAATCATATACTTAGAGTGTAATGCACAAATCGGTAAACTCCCACCATTACCTCTTATAATGTATATTTATTTATTTTTTTGTGTAAAATTTGATCATCGCACAATAATATACTATTTTCTTATTATATTTTAATTTATTAATTGTACGCACACATTTATTATTAAAAATTTAAATAATCCCGCCGCAACGCACGAATTTATATCTAGTTATATATACTTAAATCACAGTACATGACACAATAATTTGACTATCCTTCTATAAATTCAACACCTGTCCATCATTATTACCCTAGAAGAAAAAAAAGCCTTGACCCCCGCGTCTAAAAAACAACTGATGTTGAAAAAACCCTAAATACAAACCCTTAATTCCCCTTAATCGGTAATCATACATTCAAATGTAGAAACTAAAAAATTCATTTCGTCAGCCCCAAATTATGAACAGACCCTAAAAACCACGGCGAGCAAAAAGTATCGATTTGTAACGAAATGAAGAGCAAACCTCTAGAGATTTTATTAGTTGAAGAGCTGTTGTTCGGAATTTCAAGTAAGTTTTCCTTTTGAAATTAAGTGCGTGATCGAGATCGTGATATAGGCGTTTGTTTGCTGATTTTATGGTTTCTTCGTTTTTGTTTTGTTTTGGTCTACGTCATCTTCTTCGGATCTCAGATTGTGTGATTTTTTTTATTTTTTTCTTAGTTGTCATAGAAATCAAACTGGATATTTATCAATCTGTGTCTAATTGAGTACAGTGCTCTGGTTGATTTTTGATCCCCCAAATGAAAGAAATCTCTGTTTTAAATTTCATATTTTGCCTAATCTTCAAAAGTTTTGGGTCAGTGATGTTCATTCTTTATCATAACCCCGCCGAGTTGCAAAATCTTATCCAAGTAAGTTTTTTTATTTAACTTTAATATTTTTGATGATATATATAATCTGCCCGTTTATTATATGTACTTGTATATATAATTGATTTTATTTTTGGCCAGCTTCAAAGTTATTATATAAGAATTTCTTATCTTGGTTGTGGATGAAAATTTCCCTTAATTGATATTGTATATTGAGATTTGATGCTTTTATTTTGTAGTCTTTGTTTTGGATTTTTTTGATAGCCAAGGGGATTTGACATCTGTTCAAACTTAACCTCGCCTTTTGATTTATACTTGGTTAAGATTTTCATTTAAATGCCAAGATCGTTCTTTTATGTTACGTTTCTATTCAGAAAATCAAAGAAAAATAACTTCTTTTTATTGAAGAATGGTTCCTTGAGTTCAAGTTTTTAGAAAATAGAAGAAAAATGTGTTCATTTAGAAGAATGTTTTATTTCATTTTTCTTTTCATTTGTTTTCCTTTTCATTACTGTATCTGTGGAAATCTAAAGTCTGTACACAGTTCAAATGTAGGCCTTCATATTTGACCAACATCAATACATAAGTTCTAATTATGTGCCTACAAATTATGGTTTTCCTGTTCAGAAGTTTGTAACAAGGGCATTTCATGCCACAATCGTAAAATCTGATTTTTTAGAGGGGGGGGGGGTGTTTGGGTAGGTCTCGTGTGCCTGCTAATGGTGGATATCATATAATGGTTTCATAAAAGTGATTGATAATTGTGGGAGTTTGGGAATGAATTGTACTTTTTGTTCCTTGATCAATTGCCTTTTACCAAGAAGAGTACTAGGTGCTAAATGTTTACTGAAAACATAAAATGGTAAAATACTTGCCCTATGTGGGAATCAAATGGTTGGTGCTCAATACCAGTCTTTCACCGATAAGGACATTTCAAATTAACAATAATATAAAACAAAGCATATGGCTTACCTCCCTTGGAACTCTAATGCCAATAAAATAAATTCATGGTAATATAGCATTTACGAGATTTAGAGAGCAATGGTTTTAACAAGTCTGAATTAGTTACCTCCCTTGGAACTCTAATACTGTGAAATGTTTTGACAGAGTTTTGAGATTGTTTCTTGATAACAATTATTGGTTAATAAATTTGAGAGATTTCGTGAACAAGGACTTCAACAAGTCGACTTAGCTTACTCCCTTAAACTCTGTCTTTTGAAGAGTTTTGAGAAAACATTTCTTGATAATAAATCTTGGTTAATAGACTTATCTTATTTTGGGTGACTTGTCTCCAGTTAGTTGTTGGACCTGTCAAAATTTGAGTTGTGAATTAAAATCTTTTGCTTTCCATTTGTATTTGTTTTTTTAATATTCTCTCTTTTAAAATCTTCTTTCCAAAGGATTTTTGGAGGCCTCTAGGTTTTAGAATATTTCGCATCTTTTTCTTAATTGTAGATTATTATTGGTTATGGTAGTTTATTTACAAGGCACTTCATCTGCCATTGAATATGCCACTTATTCTCTGAAATTCTTATCAGTGAAGATGGTTATTCCTTTTACCATATTTTTGGTCCCAGGTAACGCATAAAGAGCCAAACTGTGCTACTTGTATTATTTGTAATGTTCAAGTCTGCCATAATTTTGTTATTGTGAAATTCTTATCAGTGAAGATGGTTATTCCTTATTTGCTCTGTTTCGCCCCTTTTTCTATTTTGGTTGTTTGGTAATTTATTTGTGATTATTAAAATTGTTGGTTGCTCTAATTTTTCAATTGGAATCTGGGAACTTTTTAGTCTTGCCAATGACTTACTGTTTCATTTGATTACACTAACCATGAACTGAGTCTTCTTAATTCATTATGCTGGTATAAATTTGTTATTTTAATTTGTTTATTCTTGATATATAGAAATTTCAGCTCTTGAAGTGCTTGTGTGTTCTTGTGATTTGGAGTAACATTTCAAAATTAGGTGCTATTTTCTTTTTTTTTTTTTGGGTACAGGTACATGTATTAGGTGCCATTTCATTTCCATTTAATGATGGGGTAAAAAATTTCACTCAGTCGAGTCTGAGTAGTTGTGGCACTACTTCAACATTCTAATAATGAGTTATGAATTTCCCCTCTCTTACACAGTACACGCATGTGCTTTCATTAATGTAATTTTTATTCTTTTAAGGTCAGTGAAGGTGGGCTAGGTTTAGTTGGTCCAAATCAATTATTCCTTTTTTTTGTGTCGATATCATTCCACTAATCTCTTCAGACGTTTAAAGGAAATTCAGACAATAGAAAGCCAAATTTTCAAAAGACAAAATAGCTATATGATGTTTTATCTTTCTTTTGTTAATATATATATATATATATATATATATATATATATATATATCAGAAAATTGTCTAATAGACTTAAAATTCTGGATGTTCCCTTTGAACTTATATTAAAACAAAATCTAAATGTTCTGTTCGAATGACAATTGGAGCGACCATATCTACATTATGCATGTATATACTAATCCTTTTGTCACATTGTTCTATGATATCTAACCACACTACTAAGTTGCAGCTCTTGATGTCCGTAATGGATACTTCTTTAAGTACCTAATTTGTATATTATCTCTATTTTGCTTTATATTCATGTGGGAATAATCTATGCTATGCTGGTTTCACATGGTGATGTTGATAAAGATGGACACCTGAACTATGGAAAGTTCGTAGCAATTTCTGTCCACCTGAAAAAATTGGGCAATGATGATCGCCTTTATAAAGCATTTACATTCTTCAATCACAACAAAAACGAATACATAGAGATCGAAGAGCTAAGGGAAGCATTGGCTGATGAAGTTGACACCAATAGCGAAGAAATTAATGCTATTATTCAAGATGTGGATACTGACAAGGTGGGTGATTTTGCCTTTCTCTCTTTTCTTTTTATTCTCAAATGAAAAGTTTTTGTATGATTTTAAGTGAGGTGGTGGTTATCTTTGAGTGTTATTTTTTCATTTTCTATGGATACAAAAATTGATTAAATTCTCATATGAATATGATATCGGGCTTGTGTAGGTTACTGTGTTTGAGTTTTTCAGCTTTTTTTACTCTGTTTGTGGTAATGTTTGACAAGGCTTAGCAATTACTGGCGACGTCCTTTGGACAGAATCCACACTGGTACATCACAGGTGGGGAAATGGTCAAATTTTGATATATTCCCATCTCTATCTGTCAGGATAGGCAGATACGAGCTGTTTAGATAGACTACAAAGTAAGCAGTTGGCAATTTATAATAACTCACATTTAGAACTTAGCTATGTACTTAGTTATGTCTCTTATTGTCTATTATTTTTATGCCATTTTTACCAAAATATGTTTTGTTACTTAATTTGTATGATGTTGTATTGGCAAATATTTATCAGAATTATTGGTGGAGAGACAAAAGTTGGCTACGTTTATGCAAGTTATGCCATTCTGCAGCAGGCTTCTAAGTCAAAGTTGTTAATCCTTTTTTAATACTCTTTACCCAAATATATTGCTAAATTAGGGAATTTTGGTTATGCCTCTACAATTTTCTTTTTCTGCTCCATGAAAAAAGCATGCCACATAGACTGTGGAAGAGTATTCATGCTTACTTGTAGCAACACCTGGAAATTATATTTCTTTTGATATTAATACGTAGAAATGTGATGAACATCTATGTAGATTTCTGGAGTAACTTTCAATATCAACTAGGCTCTGTAATGTCTTTCATGATAGAAAAGTTGAACTTAGCAGTATTGACGTTTATTTATAAATTGTAAAGAAAAGATAGAAGATCAAAAGGGGTTTGATGTTATCAATTAACGGATTCTCTGTAGTGAGTACAATGATGTATTTATACTAATCCTAAGACCCAAAAAAATTAAAAGACCAACCTATTATCGATAACATTCATTGACCGCTGTCGACAGGCACGACTCCCGGCAAGTTACACAGGACTGAGACCGAAAACTATTAAGTGGCCCAGCTGTGTTTATATATTCAGAGATTGCCAGACTAAAGCTGTCCTGATCTAATACACTTGTCAGAATGAGCTATTTTACCTATTAAGTAGTATTTTTGGGTATATTGCTTTCCTGACTTGAGATGGCAGCATAAATTTTTCTTGATCAGAAGATTCAAAAGGGAAAGTATTACCAATTGAATAGCGAACATATTCCATTAATTAAACTTGTGTTTTTTATTAAATTTTTTTTTTCTGAACTACATACAAAAAATTGTATTTTTAATAGATTTTTTAAACTTTCGCATATCCTTTTCTTCTCTTTTTGTTATAGATAGTAAAAAGTTAAGTTGAGGCAACTCTTTCTTTGCAGTAAATAAAATACAAAAGTAGTAAAAGACATGAAAAATAAATCGGTTGGCTACACTTTGGTCAAGAAAAATTGAAAAAAAATAGAAAAAGAGAAGAATAGAAAAAATGATTTGTCCACAAGTTAAGGTCACTTAATTTGTCACTAGCTTAAAAGCAATAGTCACATACTTAGAGTGTAATGCACAAACCGGTAAACTCTCACCACTGCCCCCTATAATGTATATTCACTTATTTTTTTGTGTCAAATTTGATCATCGCACAATAATATACTATCTTCTTATTATATTTTAATTTATTAATTGTACGCACACATTTATTATTAAAAATTTGAATAATCCCGCTGCAATGCGTGTGTTTGTATCTAGTTTATTACTATTTTATACTTTGTGTATATTTTGAATACACACTTTGCACTTTAAATGTGCACATAAGTATATTCTATAATTAATTATGTCTTATGTATATAGAGCAAATCTATGTACACACTTTTGTTTTTTACATTTATTTTTACCTTCTATGCATTTTTCAAGTCCTACATAATATATATACATATATAACCAAATAATTACCAGTAACAAACTTATATGCCTATTAATTCCTGATGTGATTAATTATAAAAGGACCAATTAACAAAAATGGATCTTCAAATTTACATTCAAAGCAACCCTACCAGTTTCCACCATGTTTGAATTTGACTAGACTTGATGGTTGTTTTATACACTCTCTCCGTCTTTAAAAGATGAGCCTATTAAGAAAAATAGAAATAAAGAAAAGAGAATAAAAAATAGAAATAAAGAAAAGAGAATAAAAAAATATAAAATTTAATTTTAATAAATTCACAAAATTATATAAAGTGACGATTACTATTATATTTTTATATTAATAGATCATATTAAATGACATCTCCTTCATTTTATGTATTTTATCTTATTTTTTTAGAGAAAAAAGAATTTATACCTTTAATCATCTTTTGGGGACAGATAAAGTAATTAAGTTGATTTAAATTTATTCATAAAAAGTCGTGTATATATATATATATATATATATATATATATATATATATATATATATATATATATATATATATATATATATATATATGGAACCGCATTCATAAAAGTCAAGACACAACAACTTGTAGCGGCTGGAACAACTAAAATGGGATGTCGCATTTTAATTGTCCCAACCACTACAAGCTGTTGCGGCTGGAATGTCTGTCACCATCCTGTAAAGACAGTCAAACATTACATTCAACTAAAAATGGAGCATATATTTTATAATAATAATAAACTATTAACTTAAATAGTTGAATTTAAGGTAATAATAGTTGATTTTAAGGTAATAATAATAATGCAACCAAACATGCATCTCCTTCACACTTGCTCAGCCGGTACAAGTTCATACGGCTGAGGTTTTTTTTTTTTACTATGTCATTTTGCTTTTCATTCACATTCATTTTTTTTAATATTATTGTTATAAAAAATTATTAGAATTTAAGGTAATAATAATAATAAGGAAACTAATTTTTATTATTTAAGTTAATATTTAATATTATTATTATTATTATTATTATTTATTATTATTACCTTAAATTCAACTATTTAAGTTAATAGTTTAAAACAATAATAATAAATAATAATAATAATAGTAAAACTAATTTTTTATAACAATAATATTAAAAAAAACTAATAATAAAAAAACTAAAACGAATTACCTTAAATTCAACTAATTTTTTATAACAATAATATTAAAACTATTAACTTAAATAGTTGAATTTAAGGTAATAATAGTAATAATAAATAATAATATTAAATATTAACTTAAAAAATAAAAATTAGTTTCCTTATTATTATTATTACCTTAAATTCTAATAATTTTTTATAACAATAATATTAAAAAAAAACTGAATGTGAATGAAAAGCAAAATGACATAGTAAAAAAACAAAAACAAAACTCAGCCGTTTGAACTTGCCAGCTGAGCAAGTGTGAAGGAGATGCCTGTTTGGTTGCATTATTATAATGTATTATTATTATAAAATATATGCTCCATTTTAAGTTGAATGTAATGTTTGACTGCCTTTAGCGGCTGGGGCAATTAAAATGGGCAGCCGTTACAAGCTGTTGTGCCTTGACTTTTTGGGTTGATCCAGCAATCGGTTGGCATGGATGCGGTCTATATATATATATAATCTGCTTCTCCAGCGAACGGGAAAAAGCGAACTAAGAATGAACCGGCTATAGCGACGATTTTTTTCGTCGCTATAGCATAGAAAGCCGGTTTTTTTATGTTATAGCGACGGAAAAAACCGTCGCTATAACCGATTCGCTCTTAGTTCGTTCCCTTCAGTTCGCAGGAGAGAGTCAGGCTATATATATATATATATATATATATATATATATATATATATATATATATATATATATATATATATATATCATGTTCTTTTGAAAGAGCATTTTTCCACACATTTGTGATTCAAAGTAATTATAATAATTAGCTAAGTGTCATGTGTGAAGCACGACTTTATTCTATATGATTATAAAATATATTTTTTAAATTTAAATTAACTTATTATTATTATTATTATTATAATGACTACAAATGTTTCTTAAATAGATAATAATCAAAGACTCACAATTGAGTGTTAGTAATGTGTATTTTTTGTTATTATTATTTTTAATTTAATATTCATAGTTTTTAAATTTAATATTTTAGTTTGTATTTTCAATCTTTCAAATTTATACATAGTTTTTTAGAATTCAAAAATTAATAAAATTTAAAAGCTTAAACTTGGTGTTTAAGGAATTATATATTAAATAAAATTATTGTAGAGTAATAAGTTACCATCATAGTTTTTAGTGTTAAAAGGTAACTAAATTTTAATAACTAATATATAAGTGAAGTGATGACTTTTTTTTAACATTAATATAACTAAAGATATTCTATTTGAAATAAAATTGATAAATTTAGTTTAATCATTAATATATTTTGTAATATATATTATGCTTTATTAATCATTGTTTTCTCATAATATTACTTTTATATTTTTAATATATAATTATTTAAGAATGAAATTGTTATAAAATAATAAGTTACTATTATGATTTTTAATTTAAAAATTAACTAAATTTTAGTCACTAACATATATGTCATAATTATTTTTAACATTGATTAACTAATAACTTTTGAATAAGATCAGAAACAATAGAAGAGGGGTATAATGGTTTATACTTTTTCTCCTTTAGCTTCCAAACCCTTTTTGACTATAAGCAAAAATATTTTAACATTGTGAGAAAATTAAAACAAATAACAAACTGTGAAGTAAGTGTCCCATGTGAAATTGTGAGTATTGAGTTTATTAGTGAAACAATACAGTGAGCTTATATATTAAGTTATTTGTTTGATTTTTTATTGAGTAATAAATTAATTAGTATAGTATTTTAATTAATATGTCAATGTTAATTTATTTTTAAATAACGGTACTATCATAGTAAAATTATGGTGCTATGCTAACTTTTATATTGACTAAAGTTGTAAAGGTGCTATGCTAAACTTTATATTGACTAAAATTGTAAATTTTATAATATTAATTATGTCATCATCATATATATTTTGTTAGGGTTGAAATATAATTATATGAATAAATAAAACATGTATAAAAGACTTGTATTAAATTTGAGTTTTATTAATAGTTATTTGAATTATTTTAAAATAAATTTAGGAATAGTGTTTAAGTTGTCTAAATCTATATCAAAAATCAAAGATCAAAGACCAAAGCTAGTAGATATCGGAGGTGCTGGGGATTCTAGTCTTCTATATGCTTTTAAGACGACGATGATTTTTATAGAAAATACATCCATAATTTCAAGAAAATACAAGTTATTTTTATATTTGAATAAATGATCTTTTAGCTCAATGATTGATGATTATTATGACTGAGACCCTATAATCATTAAGTTTTAGGTTAGGTTTTAATTATGCGTAGTTCTATTAATTTAGGTTGTATATATATGTGATATCTACCCAACTATCAAATTAAAATTCAAAAACACGTACATGTAAGTCTTTAAAAATTATACAAAAATAAACATACTTAGGTTTTAAATGTGATATCTAGCTACCCAACTCTCAAATTGAAATTCAACAACATATAAATCTCTACAAATTAATTATTCAAAAATAAACATAATTAAGTAATGAACAATGAAAAAGAAAATCATAGTGATAACCCCCAAGTGTGAGGTATACTTATTGATAATTAATTTATTATATTTGTACTCGTATACTTGTCGTCCAAATTCCAAATAAAAAAAAATCTTGATATCATGTGTCACCACGGGGCTTAAAAAATTTCAATATTTTCTGCATTGTTCCCTTCTTTTGTTTTCCACCAACTACTCTAGTAGTATACTCGTCTTCAGTCCTCCAACGTGGCTGAGCAATGGGTGCTGTTGGCCATGGTGGCAACAAAATTGACAAAATTGACAAGACCGAACACTGAATGGGCACGAGCGCAGCATCAACAATTATTCCATTAAATGGGTTCTCAAACAATTTGCTGTTAAATGGGTTCTCAAACAATTTGCTGCTGAAATTGTACTGCAAAATCTTACCTCTGCCCTGAAAATACATTATATTCCTATCCAGCGGATGAAAAGCAATCGGCCGGCACAACCACGACAAATTAAGATCATCACAAGCATAAATATAACTAATATCCATTTTATCAAAATTCCATTGCTCCAAACTCCATAACCCTTTTTTATAATCTTTGAGTACCCAGACCCTCCAATTCACTAGCATTTGTGGTTGAACATTACATGCCTCAAAATAGCGCAGGCGACCCTGCCACTCCTCCAACAGCTGCACCTTCTTTCCTTTTATAAAAGGTCCGGACGGCATACGAATAAAACGAAAATATTCCGTCCTATTATTGGTATCATAAGCTAATATTCCAGAAAAACTGGGTTCTGTCCAATGAAAGATACCGTTACATGTAACAACATTCCAAGATCGGGGGGTCATAGACGTTATTAGATTTTCAGGCTCAGGCAAAGAAAAAATGGCTAGGGGAAGAATGGTTTCCCTATAGACATTCTCAATTATGATTGTCACAACCTTATAATGTGCGACACCATTATGAACATGGCTAATAAATCCGACGTCGTTTTGGCGTCGAATTCGAAGGGTCTGCTGTGTGGGAGGAATAGGAGGGAGTTGGATCGATTGTTTGACGAAGGGGTTACAAACCACAAAATTAAAATTAAAATCAGATCCAGATAAGGACTGGAATAATAGCAAGTGGCCACTAGAGGCGAGGCATGTGAATTTTTGTTCTTCGGAGGGAATAGGGAAAAAATCTCGTAGAGCATTGAAAGAAGAATGATTAGAAGTAACAAACGGGGGTATGACCTCTTCATCATTATTATCCTCACGGGTGGTTCTCCTCTCAAAGCGTAAAAGGAGTGTCCACGGGGAAGAGTCTTTGTGGCGCGAAAGATAAAACTTAATAAAAGACTGGTCCTTGATTTGAGAATTCCAGAATTTTGAGACGCATTTGAATTGGAAGAGTAATTTTGGTGGGAGACGACACACAATTTCAAGCAATACACAGTTTGGAATATAAGGGTACTTACTGGTAGACTCGTCATCAAAAGATTTTTGCGGAGGCATGGGATTAACGCCGATTGCAACACCACAATCTGAGTGATTGTTATCCTCCATCTCATGCACGAGCAAAACCTCTATCTATCTATCTATTACGTACAAATTGTAAAAGATAGAGATGCAAGGGCTTTATATATATATAAATATTAGATAATTCCAAGAAAATTGTCCTAATTTTAATAGGATAATTATTATATGTTGGAATCCTAATTTGGGAAGGAATCTTATTTTTGATAGGAATATTATTTTGTAAATAGTCCTATTTGTAGAAAGAATATTTTTTTATGTGAGAGTGTCCTAATTAATTAGATTAAGAAAAAAGAGTTGTGGGCACTCTATAATTAGATTAGAATTGGATTTAGAGTTTTTACAAAAGGGGATTTGATAAAATAATTTCTCATGCTAACGAAACGATTGCTCCGTTTCAGTTTAGCAATAAATAATTCCAATGTGAACCGTATTTAATAATATATTCAATAATTGATTGCCACCAAGTACTAATTAAATATTCCTCATTAATAAAAGCAAAATGACAAAAAAAGTCGAATCTTAATATTATTTGTTCCAATTAAAGGTTGGTAATACACAGCTTTAATTCCTTTAATATCATCTGAGCCCAAATCTTTGATAATTCCTTGATCCGTTATGGGGTACATGATTGCTGTCTGTTACACATAATTTATACATTTTATTATTTTTAATTTTGTCTTTTAATTATATTAAGTTCTTAAATTAATATGTTTTATTTTGTTTTGTTTTGTAGAATTTAATATTTTGTTATAATAAAGTCAAAATCTTAGTGATTGAATAATATTTAATACTCTTATTCATGTACTATAACGAAAAAACATGAGATGGAACAATCTTGGTGTGTAAGTCAAATTTATTTTCCCTATAGACAGGACTCTTGTTTTAGAGAAGTGGACTAGATTAAATTACTTCTTCATTGTACGCTTGTTGGATTTTTCTTATTTATTTTTAATCTTCTTCTTTATTTTATATACATAGTTTATTTAT
This sequence comes from Panax notoginseng, assembly GCA_016801055.1. NCBI lineage: Eukaryota > Viridiplantae > Streptophyta > Magnoliopsida > Apiales > Araliaceae > Panax > Panax notoginseng. The sequence goes on along the minus strand of CM029013.1, from coordinate 52,679,302 downwards.
TTTCATGTCATAGTTAATTTCTTTAATGTAGAATAAATATGAAATTAAATAATTATTCATGATAGTATTTTTCATCTCTTCTATTATTTATGTTTTTATGTTTAATTGATTTCACTTTCATATTTATGCAATTCTTATGTGATTTTAAATTAATTAAGAGGTTTTGATATATTATTGTTAATATATGAGTTTTTCATAATTCATGTCTGCTCGAAGAAATTTTGATGGGTTATAGTTAATATTTAAATTTTCATAGTCTATGATTGCCCATGTTAATTATAAAATTACTAAATTAATGAGAAGGGAAATCCAAATCATAATTAAGTTATAAATATAGAATAGATTGAATTACTTGTTATGTTTTTTGTTTAGTGAATTTGGATTCCTAGATTGCTTACTCATTATTAGTTTTTATATTCAAGTTAATCAATTCTCAATCTTTATTTTTAATTCTCCTAAAATATATATTAAGAAAATATTAAAATTAATTTAGTCTTTGTTGGTTCAATATGTACTTGTCAGTTTTTCAATTTAACATTATACATTTGTAATTACATATTTTTATTACAAATGCGTCGTTCCCAATAGGTGCCCAATTTCATGCGGAGCAATAATCTCTATATCAAATCCATGGGTGCTCCCCCCAATGGAGCACCGTGAAGCCTTCCATTAGTTCGTGAATTTGTTTTTCCTTTAATTTAGTTGTGTGCTTTAATGAGTTGATGACGTGGAAAATCAGTTTTTCAAAAATTATCTGTTCACGATTTTTGTGGGTATCGTGTTTTAATTTGAATTTCGTATATATCTTATTTGTCGTATCTCTTTCAATTGGAAACTCTTATTTTATATTTTGGGAACTTTTTAAAAAACTTATTTTCTTCTAAGTTGAGTCGGTTCTCTCCGGTAGATCTTCGCCGTTGCCGTCTACTTCTTCAGTTCGTCGTTGCCGTCTGCTTCTTCAGTTCGTGGTGGTTCGTAAGTTGCGTGGTGGTTTATCCTCTATTGTTACTACATTTTTCGCTCTTTGTTATTTCTTCCGTTTTTGAATAGGATGGTTTCTACGAGGAAGAGTATAGAGGGAATGGTTGATAAGAAGAATGATTGGAAGAGGAAAAGAATTAGGGATTGTGACGACCCCAAAATAGGTCCATTCCATCCAACCTATTCTGAGTCGCCAAATATATGGTACAGAAAATAACTACAACTTTATTACAACAATTGTCGTGCAAATTACAACAACACATATGCTGTGAGTTTGGATACAAATATATACCAAATGTGACTCATGTCCCAATCGTGGACAGCACTTCACAATGATACCTTACATAAAGGTATAGTCAAAAACTGTTTTAAAAATTAGAATCTTTGGGAAGTGCTCAAGGAAACCTTCGTACATGGGAGGCCATGCATCTAGATTATGATAGATATCATATGGCCACAGAATTATCCTTGGTTGACCCAATAGACCCCAAAGAAAAACGAGAAGATTACTATCATATTCTTCCTAATGGGGAGTCTTCTCTTGACATATCATTATCTCCACTGTCTCTAATTAAAAATTATACTTCAAACAAACACCAAGATTATATAGGTAGTGCTCGTAAAGATACTCAGCAAGTGGATGAGCACAACCTTGTCTTATGATGACACGAGGTTGTATGTCATTAGATATCTTGTATGATAGTGACAAAACAACCTTCCAACGTTGGGTTCGCCTCACCCTATTTTCTTCACCAAATATAACTACTAAATGATGACCACCGTTCTATTCCCTTGTTACCCCCGCTCGATCCAGCTACACTCTTATTACCTGAAAGGAATTGTGAAACAAAAGGGTGAGCACAACTAGCCCAGTAAAGAATATCATGACTAAAGATAAATAAATTATCAATAGTCTTCATCAGTAATAAATCAGAGATTTAGAACATATGGTAGATGATAAAAATTTCAACCATAGTTGCAGTGGAACGAACAATCCATTAGAAGAGTCAAATAGACTATAAAGTCTATTATCTTCTCCATGTTAAAAATCCACCAACAATGTTTTATCCCTGTAACATCACTCAACAGTTTCTTTCCACAATCATATGAATAACTCATAATCATAATTGTGATTCTAAATTTTTCTTCTCATCCAGGACGAAGATAATTTTCATCACCTATCTTTACCTGAAACATCAAAGATCATGGTTACACCAAATCACATTTCTTGTTCATAATAATACTAATAACTTCATCTTTGTACTACGGCCAAAGATATTCAACAACATGTCATCTTTGCACTACGGGCCAAAGATATTCATCAACAATTCATCTTTGCACTACGGGCCAAAGATATTCCTCAACAGTTCATATTTGCACTACGGCCAAATATATTCATCAACAGTTCATATTTGCACTACAGGCCAAATATATTAATATCTCAAAGAAATATATAATCATTTCAGAATTTATATAAACAATAATTATAACCATGTTGATCAATTCACCTTTGCACTTAAGCTAAAGATATTCACTTATAAATTCAATGGTCATGATCATACCAGTTAACAATTCAACTTTGCACTACTGGCCAAAGAGAACCCATAGTCTTGATCATACCAGAAATCTATCCATCTTTACACTCAAGTCAAAGAGAAATATCATCATTAGGGTTATAAAAATGTTATATATGATAATAAAATCAATATAATCAACATATAGATTTAATCTCAAGAGTTATATTCATAAACCAACTATAATTTGGTCAGAAAAAGAAACCAATTTTTTCGTGAATAGTAACTCGTAAATAGTAACTCATGAATAGTAACTCGTGACTAGTAACTCGTGAATAGTAACTCATGAATAGTAAACTCGACACAAAAAGGTAAAAATTTCACAATAAAATACATACCAATATTTCGGTATAATGATATTGAAAGAATAATATTTCTTAAGCTTATAAATAATTTATTTTAATTGTTTATACTTTACTAAATAATACATTTAATCATCCTAAAATGCCAAACTCATAAGATTTCATCACCAATAATAAAAAACCCTCATCAAAAATCTGCATATACCTCATATAGGATTCTCAAGCCATAAAATCTTATTTTCTAATTTTCTTACTTCACAAAACATATTTAATTCATTTACTCATAAGTAGACCATTTTCATGAAAAAATACCAAATGAGTTCTAAAAATATTTCTTTTCTAGAATTTAGCATAATATAGTCCCATAGTGAACATATATTTTTCTCAAAATTTTTAAAAGTCATTTACTATTTTTCATATGGCAAAAACAACCGAATATTTAGACATTTATCAAAAATTATACTTTTATCTAAAAATTCTGAAATTCACAGAGTATACTCCTATCATATACATGTACCCCCAATAAAAATTTCATCAATTTTGGAGTTAACCACAAGAAGTTATAAGCGGTTACTTTTAAATTAGTCTTTTCTTATAAAATTCATAACTCTTAATCTATACATCCAAAAATCACCATTTTTGGACACAATCAAGAAAACTCATCAAAATATCATTTTAAATTTTTTCAAAATTTTTGAAGGTCAGAAAAATTACGAAACTGAAAAACATAACAACCCTTAAAATCCCTTACAATCCCTTACCTCAAAAGTGCAATACTTCTGATCGGTATAAGGCTGAAGAAAACTTGCACTGACGAGTAGAAACTCACAAAATATTTAAATACTCATAAAATATACTCAATAATCTAGAGAGAGAAAGAGAGAAAACTTATGAATTCTGGTGTGATTTTTAATTCTAACTTAGCCCTCTATTTATAAAAAAATGTTAGCACGCCGAAGCAGACTTAACCTGCAACCTGATGACTTTACCTGCTACTATTCCCACCCACCACATTTGAATAAAAATTTCAGCACATTTCTTCACCAACCAAAAGTGGGGCCCACCAATTCTAAAATTTTCTACCAAAATGATTAACTCCGAAAATTTAATAATTTCTGAACCAGTCATCTCGTAAAATTCATAACAAATTATACGTTCATTTTTAACGGTTCAAAATTTGTGGACATATACTCAACTTATATATGTATAACATATCCAATTATTACCACGATCCAACGGTCGGATTAAAAATTATAACCCCCGCAATATTTCTCAAAAATCCTGATTTAATTTTTAATACCTTCATTCCGATAAAAATACTGATAAAATACCTCAACATTAACTCCTTCATTTTTAATCACAAAAATATATCCCTCATTTATATCCACATAAAATAAATATATCCATCATTTATATCCACATCAAACAAATATTTTCTTATCATATAAATTAATAATTAATTATTCACAAATAATATTACCGAATCACAATTATGACAACCAGGCAGTTCCCAGGAAAGAGGGGGCTTTTCAATAAGAATTTTTCCTTACTGACGCGCAATTAGGTGACCAAACCTCTCCTTAGACAGAATTTTCTAGACATTGCCAATAATGTTATCTAATAATATTATAATATAAATTATTGATCTGATAATGAGAAATACTGTGCAGTGACAATTATTGAACAACAATAATATAAAATTTTAACGTAGCAATTATTGAATCAATAAAATAAAATATTGAATAGTAATTACTGTAACAATTATTGAGTAGTGCCTTCTTACGTAAGAATCAATAATTTTAAAAATACTGTGCAATACCGTGTGCTACTGTGCAATAACGCGTATTACTGTATTTTAACCACCGGGTATTCCAACAGTGTTAGCGGTAACAACTATGCCGTTCTTTGTAAAAACTCAAATTTGTCGTTTTCTTCATCCGACAGTTATTCTGTTATGGGGCCCACAAATAGATGTGCCGTCGTACGAATATTCCCTGACAGAAAGAATATTCCACGACCAAACGAATATTCCCCGACAACAATGAATATTTTATAACCACTTGCTTATTTTGAAAAAATTCATATAAAACCCTTAACTTTTCTTTTTATCAATTTAACCATTTACTGAATCGTAATTATAAGAAAAAATGAATACTTTTATTTCATAAAATTCGGGGTCTTACAGGGATGATGATTATGTTAAGGATGTGAAGAAATATGTGAAGGTGAAGGATAGTGTGGTAAAGTCCCCAAAGCAAGGAAAGAAGTTAGTAGTCAAATCACTTGTTAAGGATAAGAAATCGGGAAGACATGTGTCTAAGAAGGCTAAGAAATTGATGTATTTAGATTCTGATTTTGAAGATTCGCCAAACAAAGTTGGGAAAGAGGATGAAGATGATGCTCATAGCTGGAATACTATTCCCCAGCAAAAACATCTTAAGGTTTGTTATTTTAATTGTTTTTAAGAATCTGAAATTATTAGTTGTTTTTGGTTAGTTGCATATTTGTTTTGGTATATGTGACGCCCCCAAAATAGAAATACATCACACATTCTGAGTCGTGAAATACATGGTAAAAAATATAAATACAAACTTAATTATACAACATGAGCTGAGAGTGTTTACACGAATATTGTCTTCTAGACAATATCCAAACTCTAATGGAGTTCTCATTATAATTATTATCACATTATTTCATAGAATAGTGAGGACTACTATAACACCATCTCGGACCATCACTCCGTTCCCCGACTAGTCCCGGCTACGTTCTCATTTCCTAAAGAGAACAATGAAAGCAAAAGGGTGAGCTCATATTTATGCAATTCTTATGTGATTTTAAATTAATTAAGAGGTTTTGATATATTATTGTTAAGATATGAATTTTTCATAATTCATGTTTGCTCGAAGAAATTTTGATGAGTTATAGTTAATCTTTAAATTTTCATAATCGGTGATTGCCCATGTTAATTATAAAATTACTAAATTAATGAGAAGGAAAATCAAAATCATAATTAAGTTATAAAAATAGAATAGATTGAATTACTTGTTATGTTTTTTGTTTAATGGATTCGGATTCCTAGATTGCATACTCATTATTAGTTTTTATATTCAAGTTATTAGTTTTGTTTAATATCTCTTTAAATTCACCATCATTGTCCCCATTAAATGTGTCGGCCTCGTGCTTGGTGAATAATTGAAAGAGCAGTTATTATAAAAACCATTTCCCCCAATTTTGACAATTTTACTTGCCAATTTGAAATTTTAGACGTCTCTTGCTTTTCTTTTTTCCCTCGAGCTTCCTCTCTCTGCAAATCTCCATCAATGGCTTCTCAAGAATCTGGTCGCGACATTCCTCTTGAGGTGACCCCCCTTGTAAGAATACAAATTTTATGAAATAAAATTATTCAATTTTTCTTATAATTATTATTCAATAAAGGGTTAAATTGATAAAAAATTAAAGACAAGGGTGATATATGTAAAGTTTACAAAATAATCAAGTGGTTATAAAATACTCATTGTTGTCGGGAAATATTCATTTGGTCGTAGAATATTCTTGTTGTCGGGGAATATTCGTACGACGGCGCAACCATTTGTGGGCCCCGTAACAGAAAATTGTCGGATGAAGAAAACGACAAGAATGAGTTTTCTAAAAATAACGGCGTAGTTGTTACCGTTAACACTGTTAAAATACCCGATGGTTAAAGTAAAGTAATACGCGTTGTTGCACAGTAGTACACGGTACTGCACATTATTTTATATTATTATTATTATTTCTGTAATTGTTACTGCACATTATTTTATATTATCAAACCAATAATTCATATTATTTGAATAATATTATTAGATAATATTATTGACAATGTCTAGAAAATTCTGTCGAGGAAAGGGGTTAGGTTATCTAATTGCGCGCCAGTAAGGAGAAATTCTTACCGGAAAGCCTCCTCTTTCCTGGGAATGACCTGGTTGTCATTATTATGATTCTGTTATATTATTTGTGAAAATATTCCCTGAAGCGATAAATGAAATTATATTCCTAGAAGTGATATCATTTCTTCTAGTGACTGAACAAATAATGAGTTTTTGCTATAAAAAAATCAACAATCTCGCTCGACCGAGTCTATTACATTCCCTGAAGTGAATTAAACCTCATTTGATAATCGTAAAGGAAATTATGGTTGTGGTTATGGTTGTGGTTGTGATAGTGGACGTGAAAAGAACAATCAATATAGAAAAGGGAATGTACCCGTCGTACTCCTAAATATTTGGTAGATTTGTACCAAGACTCCATAAAAGAAAAGGAAATGGAATTGAAATAACCTTTATTGATCATAATGGTCCTGAAGATCCCATGAATTATTTTGACTTTTTAAATGGAGTGCATATAAATAATTTTGATGTCTATGATTTCCTTAATGATATGTTGATAGAAATGTTCATACCAATTAATTATTTTTATTTCATTATATTATGACATTATAATAAGTAGTTTTATTATATGTTTTATTTATGTTTCAAGTAATAAAGTTAAATTTATGTTTTGCATATATGAAGTTGCATGGTCCAGAAACTCATCAAACTTAATTAAAGGATTTAGAAGAACGATTATTCATCAAACATAATTGAAGACACTTGAAAAGTGATTATTCATCAAACTTAATTAAAGTTTCTAGAAGAGAGATTATAATGTTGTCAAAGGGCACAAAATTTTGTATTGATGATTCTTTATATTCTTATGAGGTAAGTAGAAATTTGCTCAGATTTAAGGATATACGTTATAATGGTTATCCTATTGAAACCAATATTGAAGGCAGTGAATTTTCTTTATATTACTTCAATAGTATGTGGCTAGAAGCTCATATTAGAAAAATTATATATTTTTTATTCTGGGTTATATTATACTAAAATGAGAATAGTTGAAACAAATGTTGTAATACACCAGAAATGTATAATACACCAGAAGTGTATAATACACCAGAAGTGTTCGGATCCAAATATTTTTATGATTTGGCATGATCATCTAGGATCAATAATGATGCATTGAATTATTGAAAACTCCCATGAACATCCTTTAAAGAGCTAGAAGATTCATTTACGTGTTGATTATATCAAAATATCACATTTAATTATTGTTATTTGGTGTTCATCTTTCTAAGAAAGAATTCAGAGAAATATTTTTAAGGTATATTTTGAGGATTGTTATTTTAATAGTCTTCCCACCATTAGGGGGAGAAAAGTCGTTGCCTGAAGCATGACGTGAGATCATTGCCTGAAGCACGAAGGTTGATTAATTGGAATGTTTCAACGTTATTTAATCTTGATCCTTATACAAATCAATATAAACTAGTAGTTCAAAGGATTATTCATTTGCAATGAATTGTAAATCAATTACCAGAAGTATTCACCGATAATAAGAAAATAGTGATATCTCACATTCTAGCTGCTAATACTCTAGCAGGAATTGAAATCCCTGTAAGACAATCAGTTAATATAGCAGCAAAGTGAATCAAAGTCACATCTGAAACGTGGAAGAATGATCGTTTTTAAAAAATAAAATTTTCCATAAGAAGAAAGTACAAGAAAAACAAGTTGCAGCCTATAAAGAGGCTATACCCATGAAACAGGCTACAAAATTTGTTGATCTATCCAAAACTTATGAACAAAAATCTCCTGTAAATAAAACTTTTGAAGAGTTATCCCCTAAAGAGGATGAATTATCCCCTGAAGATGATCAGGTACCTGAAAATAACGAGATCTCGATACATTATGTATATACAGGAGACGGATATATTGAATAAAAATAAAATTGTTGTCGACAACATATTTTCGTATAAAATTGTTCTTGATATTACATGAAGTAATGATCATGTATATGAATCACAAATTGTTGATGAATGTAGAAATAAAGTAGAACTTGTAAGACCCCAACTTATTATAAATGAAATTAAATTTCCTCTATTTATTATTTTGAAATAGTAAGGGTTGATTTGATTAATGTGGATAGTTATGGGTAAAATGCGTAAATATCTTAAATAAGCAAGTGGTTATAAAATATTAATTGTTGTCGGGAAATATTCATTTGGTCGGGGAATATTCTTACCGTCGGGGAATATTCGTACGACGGTGCAGCCTTGTGTGGGCCCTATAACGGAAAGCGATTGGATAAAGAAAACGATAAGTATAAGTTTTTTTATAAAATAACGGCGTAGTTGTTACCGTTAACACTGTTGAAATACCCGGTGGTTAAACACAGTAATACGCGATGTTACACAGTAATACGCGATGTTGGACCAATTATTTATTCTTACATAAGAAGGCACTACTTAATAATTGTTACAGTAATTACTGTTCAATATTTTATTGATTCAATAATTGCTACGTTGATATTTTATATTATTGTTGTTTCAATAATTGTCACTGCACAACATTTTCATTATCAGATTAATAATTCATATTATTTGAATAATATTATTAGATAGTATTATTGATAATGTCTAATGAAGTTCTATCAAAGGAGAGATTTGGTCACCTAATTGCGCGCCAGTAAGGAGAAATCGTTATTGAAAAGCCCTATCTTTCCTGGGAATGGCCTGATTGTCATTATTGTGCTTTTGTAATATTATATGTGAATAATTAATTATTGATTTATATGATAAGAAAAAATATTTATTTATGTGGATAAAAATGGACGAATTTTTAGAAAAGTGACAGTTGTTAAAAATTGATATTTTATCCTTTCTGATAAAATAAATTATTTAAATATATTATTATATTATAATAATATAATAATGGTGATATTTTTACATTAAATGTGTGATATATGAATATATGAGGAGGAAGAATATTTTTGTTACAATAAATGCTAAAAACATGTTAAATATGTCGGTGGGACCCATTTTGTGACTGAAATTAGATTATAGCCTGTAAAATCGTCCGTATGTGGATTTCGGTCAATTTCTGCTTGGAATTTAGAAAAACTTAAACTTATAAAGTGGTAGAGAATTGATTTTTCTATGGAATGGACATAAGATTCGAATTTTTCTGATAAAAGGACTATTTATTATGAATTATTGAAGTTTCGGAATAATTGATTTTTGAAGTCTTAAATATTTTTTTTAAAAAAACGTTTTATTCATTTTGGTGGGCTCCACATGTGTGGTAAATGAGTTGAATTCAGTTTTCTTTGGTGTTGTAATACACCAGAAGTGTTCGGATCCAAATGTTTTTATGATTTGGCATGATCATCTAGGATCAATAATGATGCATTGAATTATTGAAAACTCCCATGAACATCCCTTAAAGAGCTAGAAGATTCCTTTACCTGTTGATTATATCAAAATATCACATTTAATTATTGTTATTTGGTGTTCATCTTTCTAAGAAAGAATTCAGAGTGATATTTTTAAGGTATATTTTGAGGATTGTTATTTTAATAGTCTTCCTACCATTAGGGGGAGAAAAGTCGTTGCCTGAAGCATGACGTGAGATCATTGCCTGAAGCACGAAGGTTGATTAATTGGAATGTTTCAACGTTATTTAATCTTGATCCTTATACAAATCAATATAAACTAGAAGTTCAAAGGATTATTCATTTTCAATGAATTGTAAATCAATTACCAGAAGTATTCACCGATAATAAGAAAATAGTGATATCTCACATTCTAGCTGCTAATACTCTAGCAGGAATTAAAATCCCTGTAAGACAATCAGTTAATATAGCAGCAAAGTGAATCAAAGTCACATCTGAAACGTGAAAGAATGATCGTTTTTAAAAAATAAAATTTTCCATAAGAAGAAAGTACAAGAAAAACAAGTTGCAGCCTATAAAGAGGCTATATCCATGAAATAGGCTACAAAATTTATCGATCTATCCAAAACTTATGAACAAAAATCTCCTGTAAATAGAACTCTTGAAGAGTTATCCCCTGAAGAGGATGAATTATCCCCTGAAGATGATCAGGTACCTGAAAATAACGAGATCTCGATACATTATGTATATACAGGAGACAGATATATTGAATAGAAATAAAATTGTTGTCGACAATATATTTTCGTATAAAATTGTTCTTGATATTACCAGAAGTAATGATCATGTATATGAACCACAAATCGTTGATGAATGTAAAAATATTTGGCCAATATGAAAAAAGGCGATTCAAGTAGAACTTGTAAGACCCCAACTTATTATAAATGAAATTGAATTTTCTATATTTATTATTTTGAAATAGTAAGGGTTGATTTGATTAATGTGGTTAGTTATGGGTAAAATACGCAAATATCATAAATAAGCAAGTGGTTATAAAATATTCATTGTTGTCGGGGAATATTCTTTTGGTCGTGAAATATTCTTACCGTAGGGGAATATTCGTACGACGGCGCAGCCTTGTGTGGGCCCTATAACGGAAATCGATTAGATGAAGAAAACGATAAGTATAAGTTTTTTTATAAATAGCGGCATAGTTGTTACCGTTAACACTGTTAGAATACCCGGTAGTTAAAACACAGTAATACGCGGTGTTGCACAGTAGTACACGGTATTGCACCAATTATTTATTCTTACGTAAGAAGGCATTACTCAATAATTGTTACAGTAATTACTGTTCAATATTTTATTGATTCAATAATTGCTACGTTGATATTTTATATTATTGTTGTCTCAATAATTGTCACTGCACAACATTTCTATTATTAGATTAATAATTCATATTATTTGAATAATATTACTAGATAGTATTATTGACAATGTCTAATAAAGTTTTATTTAAGGAGAGATTTGGTCACCTAATTGCGCGTCAGTAAGGAAAAATCCTTATTGGAAAGCCCCATCTTTCCTGAGAATGACCTGGTTGTCATTATTGTGATTCTGTAATATTATTTGTGAATAATTAATTATTGATTTATATGATAAGAAAAATAGTTATTTGTGGATAAAAATGGAGGAATTTTTAAAAAAGTGACAATTGTTGAAAATTGATATTTTGTCTTTTTCTGATAAAATAAATCATTTAAATATATTATTATATTATAATAATATAATAATGGTGATATTTTTACATTAAATGTGTGATATATGAATATATGAGGAGGAAGAGTATTTTTGTTACAGTAAATGCTAAAAACATGTTAAACATGTCGGTGGGCCCCATTTTGTGACTGAAATTGGATTATAGCTTGTAAAATCGTCCGTATGTGGATTTCGGCCAATTTCTGCTTGAAATTTAGAAAAACTTAAACTTACAAAGTGGTAGATAATTGAATTTCCTATGGAATGGATGTAAGATTCGAATTTTTTTGATAAAAGGACTATTTATTATGAATTATTGAAGTTTCGGAATAATTAATTTTTGAAGTTTTAAATATATATTTTTAAAAAAAACGTTTTATTCATTTTGGTGGGCTCCACATGTGTGGTAAATGAGTTGAATTCAGTTTTCTTTGGTGTGCGTAGGTAATTTTTAATATATATTAATATTTTATTAAATTTTCTGCTTTGGTGTTCTAAGCATTTTCCTATAAATAGGGTGCTTAGGTTAGAATTGAAAATCACACCAAAAACTAAAGTTTTCTCTCTCTATATTATCGAACGTATTCTTGTGAGTATTTTGACACTATAAGTGTTGCTATACGGTGCAAGTTTCCTTCAGCACTATATCTAGTATTCTAGTCAGAAGTACTGTCTTTTTGAGATAAGAGATGTTATTTGTTTAAAAATGATATTATTTCTTTCAATATCATTATGCCCGAATATTGGTAAGATTTTTCTTGTGAAATTTTTATCTTTTTGTGTCGGGATTACTATTCACGTATAGGGCACTATTCACGAATACGACATTATTCACAGAAAAAAATTTAAATTTTCGTTCTTTATCCCCAGATGTCTATTTTTGTTACTATCTTTGATTGTATCCATGTTTTGATCATTATTCTTGAATTTTACTCCACCACAGTATATTATGGGGTGTTTTTGAACATGGATAAATCGAAGTACGAATTCCTAATATTTGTTCTTTTGTCTCACTGGATTCGTTATCTTTAAAATATTTTTCAACATCCTCAGTCCTAAATGATGATATAATTGAATATCTTTGGCCTGTAGTGCAAATATAAATGATTTTCTGATAAAATCTTTGGCCCGTAGTGCAAAGATGAACAGGTGTTGAGATGAACATAACCAACTGATGAATATCTTTGGCCTATAGTGCAAAGATAAATATTTGATTCAAGATGAATATTGATTGATGTTACAGGGATAAAATATTGATGATGGACTTTTAAATTCATAGATGATAGTAGATTTCATTCTCTACTTAACTCTTCTAATGAATTGTTATTTTCGCTGCGAATATTGATCTGAAACTTGTTGTCTATTATATTCTATCAGATTTTTCTCTGTTGAGGATTAACGATAATTTGTTCTATATTATCTTAGTAATAATATTCTTTACTAGGCTAGTTGAGCTCACCCTTTTTCTTTTTGTTCCATTTTAATTCTCAAGATGCGAGAATGTATCGAGTACTAGTCGGGGTATGGAATGATAGTTCCAGAAAGTTATTTTAGTTGTCATCACTATTTTTGTAAAATAATATATCAATAATTGTAATGAGGACTTATTTGAGTGTGGATATTGTCTAGAAGACAATATTTGTATTTAAACTCACAGTTTATGTGTTGTTGTATTTTGCACGATAATTATATTAATAAAGTTGTAGTTATTTCTGTACCATGTATTTCGCGACTCAGAATGGGTGATGTATACATATTTTGGGGGCGTCACAGTTGGTATCAGAGCTTAGGGATATGGTCTCTAGCAGAGATCGAGGAATAGAACTAGGAGGGGAGAGACGAGTAAATCCTTCGCTAGTATGTCCTACCTAAGCTTATTTGTTGTTTGGTCAGAGTATAGGGTTATTATGTTGCATGTCAATTTCTTTAATTAACCCTTATTTTGTGGCAGTATTTAAGAATGGCAGCTGAAAATATTAACGATAGAGTAAATGAGACCGTGGACACACCATTAATCACCAACGAGGAGAACATGCAACAGGCCGGCAATGTTCCTCTTGTAAACAACACCACTGCGTAGACGATGAACGATGAGATGTTTAGAAACTTTTTGCGGTTCATGTAAAACCAGACGAGGGAGACTCCTTTTCAAAATAAAGGTAGAAACATTAGGAACGCACAGTTGGTCACAACCAAGCAGTTCAAAGAGTTGGGACCACTAGAATTCTGGGGAAAGCCGGATCCGATTAAGGCAAAAACGTGGGTCAACCAAATTACCAAAATATTCGATGTCTTGGGATGCACGGAGGAACAGAAGGTTTCATTCGCCACTTTTATGTTCCGTAGTGAGGCAGATTACTGGTGGTAATCTGTGAAGCGTACCCATACAGCCGTACTCAGCATGTCTTGGGAGACATTTCAGAAACTGTTCAATGACAAGTACTTTCCTGAAAGTATTCGTCATCTGAAGGAGGTGGAGTTTATTAGACTGGAATAGAACAACATGACTGTGTCCCAGTATGAGGCGAAGTTCGCGGAGTTATCCAGGTTTGCACCTTATTTGGTGGAGAATGAGAAACGTATAACGCGGATGTTTCTAAGAGGGTTGAAACCCGATATACGTCAATATCTCATTTCTCACAAATTTTCTCTATATTCAGATGTTGTCAACAGGGCTCAATTATTAGGGTGAGATAATGAGTACGTTCAACCGAGGGACCACAACCAGGGTCATACTGGTGATAGCAGTTATCGGAGCTATGATAACCAGCGGGGAGGGAAAAATTCAGACAAAAACGCTAACCACTTTGGTGGTAATCGTGGTCATGATAATAGGAGAGGCGAGTCAAGTGAAAGTTTCAAAAAGAGGAGATTCAACAATGACAATGTGAAGATGTCAGCACCAGCATCAACTGTTTCTAAGGGAGGAGAACGACCACCGATCGTATGCTATAAATGTGGAAAAGAGGGACACATCAGCCCAAACTATCCACAACAGTTCAAGGTATGTTATAATTATGGAAAGGAATGACATATAGCTCGAGATTGTACTGTAGCGATACCAAGTCCAGCGGGGATGGTGACTCAAAAGGCTGTCCCAGAAAAGTTAAAGTCAGCGGTTCCTGGAAGAGCGTTTGTCGTGACCGGTCAAAATGTGAGGAGCCCAAACGAGGTGATCACGGGTAAGCTAAACATTAATTCTTGTGAAGTTTATATTTTACTAGATATCGGTTCTACCCATTCATTTATCTCTCCTGCTTGTGCTCAACGTTTAAACTTGGCTCCGGAGAAATTAGACTTTGACTTATCTGTGGAGACTCCGTTAGGAGAAACTTTATTACATCCACTATTTATAAATCTTATTTGATCCAAGTTGGCACCATCACATTACCTGTTGATCTTATCTCTTTAAAGATACTTGCATTTGACGTGATTTTAGGGATTGATTGGTTAACTACTCATCATGCCAAAATTGATTGTTTTCGTAAGGTTGTTAGTTTTCATATTCCTAACCAACCTGTTATGCGAATTCAAGCAACTAAACCACTAAAATCAATCACTGTCATATCAAGCCATAAAGCCATTCATTTATTGAAAAACGGATGTCAAGCTTTCTTAGCCCATGTTATAGATTTGAATAAAGACACGTCGGATTTGAATAATATTTCTGTTGTTAGTGAATTTCCTGATGTATTTCCTAAAGAACTTCCCGGTCTACCCCCGGAACGTGAAGTTGAATTCTTTATTGACCTTGAACCTGGTACAAAGCTCATTTTTAAAACCCCATATCGAATGGCTCCTATTGAACTTCAGGAGTTAAAGGTCCAACTATAGGAGTTGTTGGACATTGGTTTCATTCGTCCTAGTACATCTCCTTGGGATGCTCCTGTTTTATTTGTAAAGAAGAAAGATGAGAGTATGCGACTTTGTATTGACTACCGGGAATTGAACCATGTCACCATAAAGAATAGGTATCCGCTATCTTGCATTGATGACCTGTTTGACCAATTGCAAGGAGCACAATTCTTTTCAAAGATCAATCTTCGTTCTAGATATCATCAGCTGAAGATTAGAACTGAGGATATTCCAAAGACTGCCTTCAAAACTCGGCACGGGCATTATGAATTCCTAGTCATGTCTTTTGGATTGACTAATGCTCCTGCAGCTTTCATGGATATGATGAACCGAGTATTCAAGAAATATTTGGATCAGTTCGTTGTTGTCTTTATTGATGACATCCTCATATATTCCAAAAGTCGTGAAGATCATGAGCACCATTTGAAGCTGGTACTTCAAAGGCTTCGTGAAAACAAGCTATATGTCAAGTTGAAGAAATGTGAGTTCTGGCATGAGGAAGTAGCATTCCTTGGGCACGTGGTATCAAAACATGGAGTATCTGTTAACCCGGTGAAGATTAAAGCAATACAAAGTTGGAAGCAACCGAAGTCGGTGACCGAAGTACGTAGCTTTATAGGCTTAGCTGGTTATTATCGGAGATTTGTGGAAGGATTTTCTCGAATCGCTACTACTCCTTATTTGGTGGAGAATGAGAAACGTATAACGCGGATGTTTCTAAGAGGGTTGAAACCCGATATACGTCAATATCTCATTTCTCACAAATTTTCTCTATATTCAGATGTTGTCAACAGGGCTCAATTATTAGGGTGAGATAATGAGTACGTTCAACCGAGGGACCACAACCAGGGTCATACTGGTGATAGCAGTTATCGGAGCTATGATAACCAGCGGGGAGGGAAAAATTCAGACAAAAATGCTAACCACTCTGGTGGTAATCGTGGTCATGATAATAGGAGAGGCGAGTCAAGTGAAAGTTTCAAAAAGAGGAGATTCAACAATGACAATGTGAAGATGTCAGCACCAGCATCAACTGTTTCTAAGGGAGGAGAACGACCACCGATCGTATGCTATAAATGTGGAAAAGAGGGACACATCAGCCCAAACTATCCACAACAGTTCAAGGTATGTTATAATTATGGAAAGGAATGACATATAGCTCGAGATTGTACTGTAGCGATACCAAGTCCAGCGGGGATGGTGACTCAAAAGGCTGTCCCAGAAAAGTTAAAGTCAGCGGTTCCTGGAAGAGCGTTTGTCGTGACCGGTCAAAATGTGAGGAGCCCAAACGAGGTGATCACGGGTAAGCTAAACATTAATTCTTGTGAAGTTTATATTTTACTAGATATCGGTTCTACCCATTCATTTATCTCTCCTGCTTGTGCTCAACGTTTAAACTTGGCTCCGGAGAAATTAGACTTTGACTTATCTGTGGAGACTCCGTTAGGAGAAACTTTATTACATCCACTATTTATAAATCTTATTTGATCCAAGTTGGCACCATCACATTACCTGTTGATCTTATCTCTTTAAAGATACTTGCATTTGACGTGATTTTAGGGATTGATTGGTTAACTACTCATCATGCCAAAATTGATTGTTTTCGTAAGGTTGTTAGTTTTCCTATTCCTAACCAACCTGTTATGCGAATTCAAGCAACTAAACCACTAAAATCAATCACTGTCATATCAAGCCATAAAGCCATTCATTTATTGAAAAACGGATGTCAAGCTTTCTTAGCCCATGTTATAGATTTGAATAAAGACACGTCAGATTTGAATAATATTTCTGTTGTTAGTGAATTTCCTGATGTATTTCCTAATGAACTTCCCGGTCTACCCCCGGAACGTGAAGTTGAATTCTTTATTGACCTTGAACCTGGTACAAAGCTCATTTTTAAAACCCCATATCGAATGGCTCCTATTGAACTTCAGGAGTTAAAGGTCCAACTATAGGAGTTGTTGGACATTAGTTTCATTCGTCCTAGTACATCTCCTTGGGATGCTCCTGTTTTATTTGTAAAGAAGAAAGATGAGAGTATGCGACTTTGTATTGACTACCGGGAATTGAACCATGTCACCATAAAGAATAGGTATCCGCTATCTTGCATTGATGACCTGTTTGACCAATTGCAAGGAGCACAATTCTTTTCAAAGATCAATCTTCGTTCTGGATATCATCAGCTGAAGATTAGAACTGAGGATATTCCAAAGACTGCCTTCAAAACTCGGCACGGGCATTATGAATTCCTAGTCATGTCTTTTGGATTGACTAATGCTCCTGCAGCTTTCATGGATATGATGAACCGAGTATTCAAGAAATATTTGGATCAGTTCGTTGTTGTCTTTATTGATGACATCCTCATATATTCCAAAAGTCGTGAAGATCATGAGCACCATTTGAAGCTGGTACTTCAAAGGCTTCGTGAAAACAAGCTATATGTCAAGTTGAAGAAATGTGAGTTCTGGCATGAGGAAGTAGCATTCCTTGGGCACGTGGTATCAAAACATGGAGTATCTGTTAACCCGGTGAAGATTAAAGCAATACAAAGTTGGAAGCAACCGAAGTCGGTGACCGAAGTACGTAGCTTTATAGGCTTAGCTGGTTATTATCGGAGATTTGTGGAAGGATTTTCTCGAATCGCTACTACTCCTTATTTGGTGGAGAATGAGAAACGTATAACGCGGATGTTTCTAAGAGGGTTGAAACCCGATATACGTCAATATCTCATTTCTCACAAATTTTCTCTATATTCAGATGTTGTCAACAGGGCTCAATTATTAGGGTGAGATAATGAGTACGTTCAACCGAGGGACCACAACCAGGGTCATACTGGTGATAGCAGTTATCGGAGCTATGATAACCAGCGGGGAGGGAAAAATTCAGACAAAAACGCTAACCACTCTGGTGGTAATCGTGGTCATGATAATAGGAGACGCGAGTCAAATGAAAGTTTCAAAAAGAGGAGATTCAACAATGACAATGTGAAGATGTCAGCACCAGCATCAACTGTTTCTAAGGGAGGAGAACGACCACCGATCGTATGCTATAAATGTGGAAAAGAGGGACACATCAGCCCAAACTATCCACAACAGTTCAAGGTATGTTATAATTATGGAAAGGAATGACATATAGCTCGAGATTGTACTGTAGCGATACCAAGTCCAGCGGGGATGGTGACTCAAAAGGCTGTCCCAGAAAAGTTAAAGTCAGCGGTTCCTGGAAGAGCGTTTGTCGTGACCGGTCAAAATGTGAGGAGCCCAAACGAGGTGATCACGGGTAAGCTAAACATTAATTCTTGTGAAGTTTATATTTTACTAGATATCGGTTCTACCCATTCATTTATCTCTCCTGCTTGTGCTCAACGTTTAAACTTGGCTCCGGAGAAATTAGACTTTGACTTATCTGTGGAGACTCCGTTAGGAGAAACTTTATTACATCCACTATTTATAAATCTTATTTGATCCAAGTTGGCACCATCACATTACCTGTTGATCTTATCTCTTTAAAGATACTTGCATTTGACGTGATTTTAGGGATTGATTGGTTAACTACTCATCATGCCAAAATTGATTGTTTTCGTAAGGTTGTTAGTTTTCATATTCCTAACCAACCTGTTATGCGAATTCAAGCAACTAAATCACTAAAATCAATCACTGTCATATCAAGCCATAAAGCCATTCATTTATTGAAAAACGGATGTCAAGCTTTCTTAGCCAATGTTATAGATTTGAATAAAGACACGTCAGATTTGAATAATATTTCTGTTGTTAGTGAATTTCCTGATGTATTTCCTAAAGAACTTCCCGGTCTACCCCCGGAACGTGAAGTTGAATTCTTTATTGACCTTGAACCTGGTACAAAGCTCATTTTTAAAACCCCATATCGAATGGCTCCTATTGAACTTCAGGAGTTAAAGGTCCAACTATAGGAGTTGTTGGACATTAGTTTCATTCGTCCTAGTACATCTCCTTGGGATGCTCCTGTTTTATTTGTAAAGAAGAAAGATGAGAGTATGCGACTTTGTATTAACTACCGGGAATTGAACCATGTCACCATAAAGAATAGGTATCCGCTATCTTGCATTGATGACCTGTTTGACCAATTACAAGGAGCACAATTCTTTTCAAAGATCAATCTTCGTTCTGGATATCATCAGCTGAAGATTAGAACTGAGGATATTCCAAAGACTGCCTTCAAAACTCGGCACGGGCATTATGAATTCCTAGTCATGTCTTTTGGATTGACTAATGCTCCTGCAGCTTTCATGGATATGATGAACCGAGTATTCAAGAAATATTTGGATCAGTTCGTTGTTATCTTTATTGATGACATCCTCATATATTCCAAAAGTCGTGAAGATCATGAGCACCATTTGAAGCTGGTACTTCAAAGGCTTCGTGAAAACAAGTTATATGTCAAGTTGAAGAAATGTGAGTTCTGGCATGAGGAAGTAGCATTCCTTGGGCACGTGGTATCAAAACATGGAGTATCTGTTAACCCGGTGAAGATTAAAGCAATACAAAGTTGGAAGCAACCGAAGTCGGTGACCGAAGTACGTAGCTTTATAGGCTTAGCTGGTTATTATCGGAGATTTGTGGAAGGATTTTCTCGAATCGCTACTCCGTTAACTCAACTGACTCGGAAGGATACAAAATTCGTATGGAGCGAGGAATACGAGAAGAATTTTCAAGAGCTCAAGAGGAGACTCATTTTGGCACCTGTCCTGACAATACCGTCTGGTTTGGATGGATTTGTTATCTACAACGATGCTTCAGGCAAAGGGTTAGGATGTGTTCTCATGTAATATGGGAAAGTCATAGCCTATGCCTCGCGACAACTTAAAGAATATGAGAGGAATTATCCTACTCAAGATCTATAGTTGACACCAGTCATTTTCGCGCTAAAGATCTGGAGGCACTATCTATATGGGGAGAAAGTGGAGATATATTCAGACCATAAAAGCCACAAAATATTTCTTCACCCAAAAGGAACTCAACATGCGGCAACGACGTTAGCTCGAGCTGTTGAAAGATTATGATCACACCATTCAATACCATCATGGAAAAGCGAACGTGGTAGCTGACGCGTTGAGTAAAAGATCATATGCAGAAACGAGTGCGATGTTGTCAACACAAAGACCCATTTTGTGTGATTTACAAAAGATGAAGATAGAATTCAAGACTCCGGGAACCCATGCGATGATGTCAAATATACGCATAGAACCAACTTTAATCGATAAAGTTAAAGTTGCTCAAGCCACAGATCCGGAGCTGATGCGTATGAAGAAGAAAGTACAAGAAGGTGTTATCCCAGAAGCAAGAATCGATGAAGAAGGAATACTTCGAGTCAACTCCAGACTTTGTGTTCCTAACGACTCTGATTTGAAATACAAGATCATGATGGAGGCACATAATACACCGTTTGCAATCCATCTTGAAAGTACCAAAATGTATCGTGATCTTCGACATACATTTTGGTGAAACAATATGAAGAGAGAGATCACAAAGTTTATCTCGAGGTGTTTAACTTGTCAACATGTAAAGGCGGAGTATCAAGTACCTAAGGGCCCATTGCAACCACTTGAGATTCCGAAATGGAAGTGAAAACACATTACTATGGATTTCGTTACGGGTCTTCCCACGGTTTCTCAAGGCATAGATGCGATTTGGGTTATTATTGATAGATTAACTAAGTCTGCTCATTTCTTATCGATACGGGAGACTTATTCCCTTGAACGTCTTGCTCGTATGTACGTGAATGAGATTGTGAGGTTGCATGGCATGCCAGTATCCATAGTTTCGGATCGTGACCCAAGATTCACTTCATGATTTTGGGTTAACATGCAGAAAGCTATGCGCACGGATTTACGATTCAGTTCGGCATACCATCCTCAAACGGACGGACAATCAAAGAGGACTATTCAAACTCTTGAAGATCTATTAAGACTCTGTGTCCTAAACTTCAAAGGGAGTTGGGATAAGTATTTACCATTGGTGAAATTTTCCTATAACAACAGTTACCAAGCAAGTATATGTGTGGCTCCATTTGAAGCATTGTGTAACGCCCCCAAAATAGGTCCAATCCGTCCAACCCATTCTGAGTCGCCAAATACATGGTACAAAAAATAACTACAACTTTATTATTACAATTGTCGTGCAAAATACGACAACACATATACTATGAGTTTGGGTACAAATATATACCAACTGTGACTCATGTCCCAACCTTGGATAGCACGTCACAATGACACCTTACATAAAGGTATAGTCAAAAACTGTTTTAGAAATTAGAATATTTGGGAAGTGATCAAGGAAACCTTCGTACATGGGAGACCATGCTTCTAGGTTATGATAGATATCATATGGCCACAGAATTATCCTTGGTTGACCCAATAGATCCCAAAAAAAATGAGAAATTTACTATCATATTCTTCTCAATGGTGAGTCTTCTCTTGACATATCATTATCTCCACTGTCTCTAATTGAGAATTATACTTCAAATAAACACCAAGATTATATAGGTAGTGCTCGTAGATATACTCAACAAGTAGATGTGCACAACCATATCTTATGATGACACGAGATTGTGTGTCGTTAGACATCTTATATGATAGTGGCAAAACACCCTTCCAACGTTGGGTTCGCTTCACCCTAGATGATTCACCAAATATAACTACTAAATGAACTTTTCTATACTGCTTCGGGAGAACCTCCACAGCTAGAGACCACCGTTCTATTTTCCTGTTACCCTCGCTCGACCCAGCTACACTCTTATTACCTGAAAGGAATTGTGAAGCAAAAGGGTGAGCACAACTAGCTCAGTAAAGAATATCATGACTAAAGATAAATAAATTATCAATAGCCTTCAACAGAATTAAATCAGAGATTTAGAACATATGGTAGATGATAAAAAATTTCAACCATAGTTATAGCAGAACGAGCAATCCATTAGAAGAGTCAAATAGATTATAAAGTCTATTATCTTCTCTATGTTAAAAGTCCACCAACAATGTTTTATCCCTGCAACATCAATCAACAGTTCCTTTTCACAATCATATGAATAATTCATAATCATAATTGTGATTCTAAATTTCTCTTCGCATCCAAGACGAAGATAATTTTCATCACATGTCTTTACCTGAAACATCAAAGATCATGGTTATACCAAATCACAGTTCCTATTCATAATCATACTAATAAATTCATCTTTGCATTACGGGCTAAAGATATTCATCAACAGTTCATCTTTGCACTACATGCCAAAGATATTCATCAATAATTCTTCTTTGCACTACGGGGCAAAGATATTCATATCTCAAAGAAATATATAATCATTTCAGAATTTATATAAACAATAATTATAACCATGTTGATCAATTCACCTTTGCACTTAGCTAAATATATTCAATTATAAATTCAATGGTCATGATCATACCAGTCACAATTCAACTTTTCACTACTGGACAAAGAGAACCCTAGTCATGATCATACCAATAATCTACCCATCTTTACACTCCAGTGAAAGAGAATTTCAACATCAGGATTATAAAAATGTTATATATAATAATAAAATCAATATAATCAATACATAATTTTAATCTCCAGAGTAATATTCATAAATCAACTATAATTTGGTTAGAAAAAGAAATCAATTTTGCCGTGAATAGTACCCGTGAATAGTAACTCGTGAATAGTAACTCATGAATAGTAACTCATGAATAGTAACCCGTCGTGAATAGTAGCTCGTGAATAATAAATCGTAAATAATAACTCATAAATAGTAGCTTGTGAATAGTAACTCGTGAATAGTAACTCCGACATAAAAAGTTCTAAATTTGATAAAAATTTTCAACCAATATTTTGTCATAATGATATTGAAGAAATAATATCATTTTCGAATAAAATAACATCCCTTACTATCCCTTACTATCCCTTACCTCAAAAGAGCAGTATTTCTGACTAGAATAACGCTGAACGAACTTGCACCGTATAGCAACACTCAAGATATCAAAATACTCACAAGAATACACTCGATAATATAGAGAGAAATAGAGAGAAAACTTCAGTTTCTGGTGTGATTTTCAATTCTAACCTAAGCACCCTATTTATAGGAAATTGCTTAGAACACCAAAGCAGAAAATTTAATAAAATAATTATATAATTATAATTTTTCCTTAGCCCACCTTTGAAAATCTGGATTCAGCCATCAACATGTGCAAGTGGGGCCCACCAAAGTGTAAAAAACGTTTTTGTTAACAAAAATAAATAAAACTTTCAAAAATCAATTATTTCGGAACTTCGGAACTTCAATAATTCATAATAAATAGCCCTTTTATCAGAAAATTCGAATCTCGCGATTTTTTATAGGAAATTCAATTCTATACAACTTTGCAGAAGAAAGTTTTTTCAAATTCCAAACAAAAATTGACCAAAATCTATAAACGGACAATTTTACAGTCTATAATAAATTTTCGGTCAAGAATTGTGTCCACCAACACACAAAACATGTGTTAAACATTTAATCCAACAAAAATACTCTTCCTCCTCATTTATTCATATATCTCACATTTATTGTAAAAATATCACCATTAATATATTATTAAAATAATATATTTAAATAAATTATTTTATCAGAAAAAATAAAATATTAATTTTCAACAATTGTCACATTAAAAATTTTTCTCCATTTATATCCACATAATATCAATATTTTTCTCATCATATAAATCAATAATTAATTATTCACAAATAATATTACCGAATCATATTACTGACAACCAAGCAGTTCCCAGGAAAGAGGGGACTTTCCAATAAGGATCTCTCCTTACTGGCGCGCAATTAGATGATCAAACCTCTCCTTAGACAGAACTTTCTAGACTTTGTCAATAATGTTATCTAATAATATTATTCAGATAATATGAATTATTGCTCCGATAATGGAAATTACTGTGTAGTGATAATTATTTAAACAACAGTAATATAAAATATCAACGTAGCAATTATTGAATCAATAAAATAAAATACTGAACAGTAATTACTGTAACAATTATTGAGTAATGTCTTCTTACGTAAAAATCAATAATTGGTGCAATACCGTGTGCTACTGTGCAACAACGCGTATTACTGTGTTTTAACCACCAGGTATTCCAATAGTATTAATGGTAACAACTATGCCGTTATTTATAAATAACTTATTTTTGTCATTATCTTCATCCGACCGTTTTTCGTTATGGGGCCCACAAATAGCTGCACCGTCGTACGAATATTCCCCGACAGAAAGAATATTCCACGACCAACGAATATTCTCCGACAACAATGATTATTTTATAACCACTTGTTTATTTTAAAAAATTTTCACATTTCACCCATAACTTTAACTTTTTATCAATTTAACCATTTACTGAATTGTAATTATAAGAAAAATTGAATACTTTTATTTCATAAAATTCGGGGTCTTACACATTGTATGGACAAAAGTGTCGCTCTCCAGTATGTTGGGATGAGGGGGGTGAAGCAACATTGTTGGGACCAGAGTTGGTACGTATTACTACAGAAAAGATCCAAATGATTCGACAACGTATACAAACGGCACGGGATCGACAAAAGAGTTATGCGGATTTTCATCGAAAGGACGTGGAATTTAGTATTGGGGATCATGTATTGTTGTGTGTTGCTCTATGGAAGGGAGTTATAAGATTTGGGAAAAGAGGAAAGCTCAATCCACGATTTATTTGTTAGACCCTAACTTATTATAAATGAAATTGAATTTCCTCTATTTATTATTTTGAAATAGTAAGGGTTGATTTGATTATTGTGGTTAGTTATGGGTAAAATGCGCAAATATCTTAAATAAGCAAGTGGGTATAAAATATTCATTATTGTCTAGAAATATTCGTTTGGTCGTGGAATATTCTTACTGTCGGAGAATATTCGTATGACAGCGCAGCCTTTTGTGGGCCTCATAACGGAAAGCGATTGAATAAAGAAAACGACAAGTATAAGTTTTTTATAAATAGCGGCGTAGTTGTTACCGTTAACACTGTTGGAATACTCGGTGGTTAAAACACGGTAATACGCGGTGTTGCACAGTAGCATACGATATTGCACCAATTATTGATTTTTACGTAAGAAGGCACTACTCAATAATTGTTACAGTAATTACTGTTTAATATTTTATTAATTTAATAATTACTACGTTGATATTTTATATTATTGTTGTTTCAATAATTGTCACTGCACAGTATTTCTATTATCCGATTAATAATTCATATTATTTGAATAATATTATTAGATAGCATTATTGGCAATGTCTAAGGAGAGGTTTGGTCATCTAATTGCGCGCTAGTAAGGAGAAATCCTTATTGAAAAGCCCCCTCTTTCCTAAGAACGACCTGATTGTCATTATTGTGATTCTATAATATTATTTGTGAATAATTAATTATTGATTTATATGATAAGAAAAATATTTATTTATGTGGATAGAAATGGAGGAATTTTTAGAAAAGTGACAATTGTTGAAAATTGATATTTTATCTTTTTCTGATAAAATAAATTATTTAAATATATTATTATGTTATAATAATATAATAATTATGATATTTTTACATTGAATGTGTGATATATGAATATATAAGGAGTAATAGTATTTTTATTACAATAAATGCTAAAAACATGTTAAACATGTCGGTGGGCCTATTTTGTGACTGAAATTGGATTATAGCCTGTAAAATCATCCGTATGTAAATTTCGGTCAATTTCTGCCTGGAATTTAGAAAAACTTAAACTTACAAAGTTGTAGAGAATTGGATTTTATATGGAATGGACATAAGATTCAAATTTTTCTGATAAAAAGGCTATTTATTATGAATTATTAAAGTTTTAGAATAATTGATTTTTGAAGTTTTAAATATTTTTTAAAAGAAAAATTATTTATTCATTTTGGTGGGCCCCACATGTGTGGTAAATGAGCTGAATTCAGTTTTCTTTGGTGCGCATAGGAAAATTTTAATATATATTAATATTTTATTAAATTTTTTGCTTTGGTGTTCTTAACATTTTTCTATAAATAGGGTGCTTAGGTTAGAATTGAAAATTACACCAGAAACTAAAGTTTTCTCTCTATATTATCGAGCGTATTCTTGTGAGTATTTTGATACTTTGAGTGTTGCTATACGATGCAAGTTTTCTTCAGCACTATATCCAGTATTCCAGTCAGAAGTACTGTCTTTTTGAGGTAAGGGATGTTATTTTTTTAAAAATGATATTATTTCTTTCAATATCATTATGCCGGAATATTTGTAAGATTTTTCTTGCAAAATTCTTGTCTTTTTGTGACTATTCACGTATACGGCACTATTCACGAATACGGCACTATTCACAGAAAAAAAAATTAAATTTTCGTTCTTTATCCCAGATGTCTATTTTTGTTACTATCTTTGATTGTATCTATGTTTTGATCATTATTCTTGAATTTTACTCCACCATAGTATATTATGGGGTATTTTTGAACATGGATAAACTGAAGTATGAATTCTTAATATTTGTTCTTTTATCTCACTGGATTCGTTATCTTTAAAATATTTTTCATCAACCTGAGTCCTAAATGATGATATAATTGAATATCTTTGGCCTGTAGTGCAAAGATGAATGATTTTCTGATGAAATCTTTGGCCCGTAGTGCAAAGATGAACATGTGTTGAGATGAACATGACCAACTGATGAATATCTTTGGCCTATAGTGCAAAGATGAATATTTGATTTAAGATGAATATTGATTAATGTTACAGGGATTAAATATTGATGATGAACTTTTAAATTCATAGATGATAGTAGATTTCATTCTCTACTTAACTCTTCTAATGAATTGTTATTTTCGTTGCGAATATTGATCTAAAACTTGTTGTCTACTATATTCTATCAGATTTTTCCCCGTTGAGGACTAACGATAATTTGTTCTATATTATCTTAGTCATAATATTCTTTACTGGGCTAGTTGAGCTCACCCTTTTCTTTTTTGTTCCATTTTTCTTCTCAAGAGGCGAGAATGTAGCGAGTACTAGTCGATGTATGAAATGATGGTTCTAGAAAGTTGTTTTAGTGGTCATCACTATTTTTGTAAAATAGTGTATCAATATTTATAATGAAGACTTATTTGAGTATGGATATTGTCTAGAAGATAATATTTGTATTTAAACTCACAGTTTATGTGTTGTCGTATTTTGCACGACAATTGTATTAATAAAGTTGTAGTTATTTTTGTACCATGTATTTGGCGACTCAGAATGAGTGATGTATACCTATTTTGGGGGCGTCACATTATTGGTCTATTTCAGATTCTTGACCGAGTAGAAAATGTGGCCTATAGACTCGCGTTACCTCCAAGTATGTCTCGTGTTCATAATATTGGATAGGAAGGAGGATGTCCTACGCACAAAGGTCATACCACAAGTCAAAGTTTTGTGGAGGAACCATGATATTGAGGAAATGACCTGGGAGTTAGAAACGGAAATGAAAACGAGGTATGCTCACCTTTTCGAATCACCAGGAACGTACGTAAATTTCGAGGACGAAATTTCATAAGGAGGGGAGGTTGTAAGACCCCAACTTATTATAAATAAAATTGAATTTCCTCTATTTATTATTTTGAAATAGTAAGTGTAAGACCCCGAATTTTATGAAATAAAAGTATTCAATTTTTCTTATAATTACTATTCAGTAAATGGTTAAATTGATAAATGTTAAAGTTAAGGGTGATATATGAATTTTTTTCAAAATAAGCAAGTGGTTATAAAATAATCATTGTTGTCGGGGAATATTCGTTTGGTCGTGGAATATTCTTTCTGTCGGGGAATATTCGTAAGACGGCGCAGCTATTTGTGGGCCCCATAACAGAATAACTGTCGGGTGAAGAAAACGACAAATTTGAGTTTTTATAAATAACGGCGTAGTTGTTACCGTTAACACTGTTGGAATACCCGGTGGTTAAAATACAGTAATACGCGTTATTACACAGTAGCACACGGTATTGCATAGTATTTTTGAAATTATTGATTCTTACGTAAGAAGGCACTACTCAATAATTGTTACAGTAATTACTGTTCAATATTTTATTTTATTGATTCAATAATTGCTACGTTGAAATTTTATATTATTGTTGTTCAATAATTGTCACTGCACAGTATTTCCCATTATCAGATCAATAATTCATATTATTTGAATAAAATTATTAGATAACATTATTGGCAATGTCTAAAAAGTTCTGTCTAAGGAGAGATTTGGTCACCTAATTGCGTGCCAGTAAGGAGAAATTCTTATTGGAAAGCCCCCTCTTTCCTGAGAACGGCCTGGTTGTCATAAATGTGATTCTGTAATATTATCTGTGAATAATTAATTATTGATTCATATGATAAAAAAATATTTATTTTATGTGGATATAAATGAGGGATATATTTTTGTGGTTAAAAATGAAGGAGTTAATGTTGAGGTATTTTATCTGTATTTTTGTCGGAACGAAGGTATTAAAAATCAAATTAGGGTTTTTAAGATATTTTGCGAAGGTTATAATTTTTAATCCGACCGTTGGATCGTGGTAATATTTGGATATGTTATACATATATAAGTTGAGTATATGTCCATAAATTTTGAACCGTTAAAAATGAACGTATAATTTATTATGAATTTTACGAAATGACTGGTTCAGAAATTGTTGAATTTTCGGAGTTTATCATTTTGATGGAAAATTCTAGAATTGGTGGGCCCCACTCTTGGTTGGTAAAGAAATGTGCTGAGATTTTTATTCAAATGTGGTTGGTGGAAATAGTAGCAGGTAAAGCCATCAGGTTGCAGGTTAAGTCTGCTTCGGCGTGCTAACATTTTCCTATAAATAGAGGGCTAAGTTAGAATTGAAAATCACACAAGAATTCATAAGTTTTCTCTCTTTCTCTCTCTAGATTATTGAGTGTATTTTGTGAGTATTTAGATACTTTGTGAGTTTCTATTCATCAGTGCACGTTTCCTTCAGCCTTATACCGATCAGAAGTACTGCTCTTTTGAGGTAAGGGATAGTAAGAGATTTTAATGGTTATTATATTTTTCAGTTTGTAATTCTTCTGACCTTCAGAAAATTCTGGAAAAATTTAAAATGATATTTTGATGAGTTTTATTGACTATGTCCAAAAATGGTAATTTTTGGATGTATAGATTAAGAGTTGTGAATTTTTTGAGAAAAGACTATTTTAAAAGTAACAGCTTATAACTCCTTGTGGTTAACTCCAAAATTGATAAAATTTTTATTGGGAGTACATGTATATGATAGAAGTATACTCTGTAAATTTTAGAATTTTTGGACAAAAGTACAATTTTTGATAAATGTCTAAATATTCGGTTGTTTTGGCCATATGAAAAATAGTAAATGACTTTTAAAAATTTTGAGAAAAATATATGTTCACTATGGGACTATATTATGCTAAATCCCAGGAAAAAAATATTTTTGAAACTGATTTGGTATTTTTCATGAAAATAGTCTAGTTATGAGTAAATGAATTAAATATGTTTTGTGAAGTAAGAAAATTAGAAAATAGGATTTTATGACTTGAGAATCCTATATGAGGTATATGCAAATTTTTGATGAGGGTTTTGATTATTGGTGATGAAATCTTATGAGTTTGGCATTTTAGAATGATTAAATGCATTATTTAGTAAGTGTAAACAATTAAAATAAATTGTTTATAAATTTAAGAAATGTTATTTTTTCAATATCATTATACCAAAATATTGGTATAAATTTTTTTGTGGAATTTCTACCTTTTTGTGTCGGGTTTACTATTCATGAGTTACTATTCACGAGTTACTATTTACGGGTACTATTCACGACAAAATTGGTTTCTTTTTCTGACCAAATTATAGTTGGTTTATGAATATTACTCTTGAGATTAAATCTATAGGTTGATTATATTGATTTTATTATCATATATAACATTTTTATAACCCTAATGTTGAATTTCTCTTTCACTTAAGTGTAAAGATGGGTAAATTATTAGTATGATCGTGACTGAGGAATATCTTTGGCCAGTAGTACAAAGTTGAATTGTTGACTGGTATGATCATGACCATTGAATTTATAATTGAATATCTTTAGCTTAAGTGAAAAGGTAAAATGATCAACATGGTTATAATTATTGTTTATATAAATTCTAAAATGATTATATATTTCTTTGAGATATTAATATATTTGGCCTGTAGTGCAAATATGAACTGTTGATGAATATATTTGGCCTGTAGTGCAAACATGAACTGTTGAGGAATATCTTTGGCCTGTAGTGCAAAGATGAATTATTGATGAATATCTTTGGCCCGTAGTGCAAAGATGATCTGTTGTTGAATATCTTTGGCCTGTAGTGCAATGATGGTCTATTGATGAATATCTTTGGCCGTAGTGTAAAGATAAAATTATTAGTATGATTATAAACAGGAACTGTGATTTGGTATAACCATGATCTTTGATGTTTCAAGTAAAGACATGTGATGAAAATATTCTTCGTCGTGGGTGCGAAGAAAAATTTAGAATCACAATTATGATTATGAGTTATTTATATGATTGTGGACCAGAACTGTTGATTGATGTTACAGGGATAAAACATTGTTGATGAATTTTTAACATGGAGAAGATAATAGATTTTATGGTCTATTTGACTCTTCTAATGGATTGCTCGTTCCGCTGCAACTATGGTTAAAATTTTTATCATTTACCATATGTTCTAAATCTCTGATTTATTATTGATGAAGGCTATTGATAATTTAATTATCTTTAGTCATGATATTCTTTACTGAGCTAGTTGTGCTCACCCTTTTGCTTCACAATTCCTTTCAGGTAATAAGAGTATAGCTGGGTCGAGCGAGGGTAACGGGAAAATAGAACGGTGGTCTCTAGCTGTGGAGGTTCTCCCAAAGCAGTATAGAAAAGTTCATTTAGTAGTTTTATTTGGTGAATCCAATAGGGTAAGGTGTATCCAACGTTGGAAGGGTGTTTTTGCCACTATCATATAAGATGTATAACGACATACAACCTCGTGTCATCATAAGATAGGATTGTGCACATCTACTTGCTGAGTATATATTCGAGCACTACCTATATAATCTTGGTGTTTGTTTGAAGCATAATTCTCAATTAAAGACAGTAGAGATAATGATATGTTAAGAAAAGACTTACCATTGGGAAGAATATGATAGTAATCTTCTCGTTTTTCTTTGGGGACTATTGGGTCAACCAAGGATAATTCTGTGGCCATATGATATCTATCATAACTTAGACGCATGGCCTCCCATGTACGAAGGTTTCCTTGAGTACTTTCTAAAGATTCTAATTTCTAAAACAGTTTTTGACTATACCTTTATGTAAGGTGTTACTGTGAGGTGCTGTCCACGGTTGGGACATGTGTCACATTTGGTATATATTTGTATTCAAACTCACAGCATATGTGTTGTTGTATTTTGTACGATAATTGTTGTAATAGAGTTGTAGTTATTTTCTGTACCATGTATTTGGCGACTCAGAATGAGTTGGATGGAATGAACCTATTTTGGGGTCGTTACAGTAAGGGTTGATTTGATTAATGTGGTTAGTTATGGGTAAAATGCGCAAATATCTTAAATAAGCAAGTGGTTATAAAATATTCATTATTGTCGGGGAATATTCGTTTGGTCGTGGAATATTCTTACTGTTGGAGAATATTCGTACCACGGTGCAGCCTTGTGTGGGCCCTATAATGGAAAGCGATTGGATGAAGAAAATGACAAGTATAAGTTTTTTTATAAATAGCGGCGTAGTTGTTACAGTTAACACTGTTGGAATACCCGGTGGTTAAAATACAGTAATACGCGGTGTTGCACAGTAGCACACGGTATTGCACCAATTATTAATTCTTACGTAAGAAGGTACTACTCAATAATTGTTACAGTAATTATTGTTCAATATTTTATTGATTCAATAATTGCTACGTTGATATTTTATATTATTGTTGTTTTAATAATTATCATTGCACAGTATTTCTATTATCAGATTAATAATTTATATTATTTGAAAAATATTATTAGATAGCATTACTGGCAATGTCTAAGAAAGTTCTGTTTAAGGAGAGGTTTGGTCACCTAATTGCGCGCCAGTAAGGAGAAATTCTTATTGAAAAGCCCCCTCTTTCCTTGGAACGACCTGATTGTCATTATTGTGATTCTGTAATATTATTTGTGAATAATTAATTATTGATTTATATGATAAGAAAAATATTTATTTATGTGGATAGAAATGGAGGAATTTTTAGAAAAGTGACAATTGTTGAAAATTGATATTTTATCTTTTCTGATAAAATAAATTATTTAAATATATTATTATATTATAATAATATAATAATGGTGATATTTTTACATTGAATGTGTAATATATGAATATATGAGGAGGAATAGTATTTTTGTTACAATAAATGCCAAAAATATGTTAAACATGTCGGTGGGCCCATTTTGTGACTGAAATTAGATTATAGCCTGTAAAGTCGTCCGTATGTGGATTTCAGTCAATTTATGCTTGAAATTTAGAAAAACTTAAACTTACATAGTTGTAGAGAATTGGATTTTATATGGAATGGATATAAGATTCGAATTTTTCTGATAAAAGGACTATTTATTATGAATTATTGAAGTTTCGAAATAATTGATTTTTGAAGTTTTAAATATTTTTTAAAAGAAAAGCATTTTATTCATTTTGGTGGGCCCCACATGTGTGGTAAATGAGCTGAATTCAGTTTTCTTTTGTGTGCGTAGGAAAATTTTAATATATATTAATATTTTATTAAATTTTCTGTTTTGGTATTCTAAGCATTTTCCTATAAATAGGGTGCTTAGGTTATAATTAAAAATCACACCAGAAACTAAAGTTTTCTCTCTCTATATTATCGAGCGTATTCTTGTGAGTATTTCGATACTTTGAGTGTTGGTATACGGTGCAAGTTTCCTTCAGCACTATATCTAGTATTCTAGTCAGAAGTACTGTCTTTTTGAGGTAAGGGATGTTATTTTTTTAAAAATAGCATTATTTCTTTCAATATCATTATGCCGGAATATTGGTAAGATTTTTCTTGTAAAATTCTTGTCTTTTTGTGTCGGGGTTACTATTCACGTATACGACACTATTCACGAATACGACACTATTCACAGGAAAAAAAATTAAATTTTCGTTCTTTATCCCAGATGTCTAATTTTGTTACTATCTTTGATTGTATCCATGTTTTGATCATTATTCTTGAATTTTACTCCACCATAGTATATTATGGGATGTTTTTGAACATGGATAAACCGAAGTACGAATTCATAATATTTGTTTTTTATTTCATTGGATTCGTTATCTTTAAAATATTTTTCTTCATCCTCAGTCCTAAATGATGATATAATTGAATATCTTTGGCCTGTAATGCAAAGATAAATGATTTTCTGATAAAATCTTTGGCCCGTAGTGTAAAGATGAACATGTGTTGAGATGAACATGACCAACTGATGAATATCTTTGGCATGTAGTACAAAGATGAATATTTGATTCAAGATGAATATTGATTGATATTACAGGGATAAAATATTGATGATGGACTTTTAAATTCATATATGATAGTAGGTTTCATTCTCTACTTAACTCTTCTAATGAATTATTATTTTCGCCGTGAATATTGATCTGAAACTTGTTGTCTATTATATTCAATCGGATTTTTCCCTGTTGAGGACTAACGATAATTTGTTCTATATTATCTTAGTCATAATATTCTTTACTAGGCTAGTTGAGTTCACCCTTTTTCTTTTTGTTCTATTTTTCTTCTCAAGAGGCGAGAATGTAGCGAGTACTAGTCGGGGTATGGAATGATGGTTCTAGAAAGTTATTTTAGTAGTCCTCACTATTTTTGTAAAATAATGTATCAATAATTGTAATGAGAATTTATTTGAGTGTGGATATTGTCTAGAAGACGATATTTGTATTTAAACCCACAGTTTACGTGTTATCATATTTTGCACGACAATTGTATTAATAAAGTTGTAGTTATTTCTGTACCATGTATTTGACGACTCAAAATGGGTGATGTATACCTATTTTGGGGGCGTCACATTACTGGTCAATTTTAGATTCTTGACCAGTAGGAAATGTGGCCTATAGACTCGCGTTACCTGTGACGCCCCCAAAATTAGGTATACATCACCCATCTTGGGTCGTCAGATACAAAGTACAGAATACAAATACAACTGTCGTGTACAATACGACAAAACATAAACTGCGAGTTTGAATACAAATATTATCTTCTAGAGAGTATTCATACTCAAAAGGAGTCCTCATTACATTTATTAACACACTATTACATAGAATAGTGAGGACTACTAACTAATACTATCATTCGAACCATCACTCCGTTCCCCGACTTGTCCCAGCTACGTTCTCATTTCCTGAAGAGAACAGTGAAAGAAAGGGTGAGCTCAACTAGCCCAGTAAAAAATATTATGACTAAGATAATGCAGAATAAATTATCATTAGCCTTCAACAATGTTAAACTGATAAAATATAATAGACATCAAGTTTAACTGCAGCGGAACAAGTAATCCATTAAAAGAGTCAAGTAGAAAATAAATTCTACTATCTTTTATGATTTAAAAGGTTTTTCAACACTGTTATCGCTGGGACTCAGCTTAATAAAATAATCCACATCATTGAATCACCCCTGCACTACGGCCAAGGATATTCGTGTATTCATTAATGGTCATGATCATGCCAACAACTGTCCATCAATGCACTACGGGCCAATGAGGACTTTAACCACATCATTTGTAACATTACGGTCATGATTATACCGAATAATCCCTGGTCATAATCATACCAAGTCCATCTATGCACTACATGCCACAGATGACTTTCAACATTTTATAAACATGAGGATGATGACAATGATATAAGAATTCAATAAAACAAGTTCAAGAATTAATTTATCCAAGAATTAACAACGTCCAAATTGTCAACATGATACTTCTTTGTGGAGTAAAATTTAAGAATACTTAGAAGAATATTTTCATGAAAAGATACTGGATGAAACGCAATTATCAAGGATATTCCATAAATTTCATAGAGTATAGAAGTCAAAACTTAACCAACTGAGTATAATAAAGAATGGAATAACAAAAAAAATCACCATGCATGCGATAGACCGCACAGACAGGTTATTCCAACAGAATAATAAATAATGGAACCAGGTCCGGCGTAAACGCACAGACAGGATATTCCGACAGAATAATAAATAATGGAACCAGGTCCGGTGTAAAACACACAGACAGGATGTTCCAACAGAATAATAACAAGACGGAACCAGGTCCGGTGTAAAACACACAGACAGGATGTTCCAACAGAATAATAATAAAAACGGAACCAGGTCCGGTGTAAAACACACAGACAGGATGTTCCAACAGAATAATAGAAGAATGTCACCAAGTATAGGGTAGACCGCGTATACAGGTTATTCCAACAGAATAATAAGAAATGGAATAACAACAGTTCTCTTCATGAATAAGAAAGAATAACACCCCTTACCGTTTTAAAGACGAGCTGAAATAAGGAAGTAGTTAAGTAGCAGAATACTCATCTTCTCTCTCTCTATAGTTTCTCTCTATAGTTCCTCTCTCTAGAGTTCAGTGAATTCGTAAGAAATAATGAAGGAATGAGCTGCTATTTATAGAAAAATAGAATGCATAGTAACTAATCCATGAACGGTCCAGATTGATTACTTTAATCTGACGGTCCATATTTAAAGAAAAATATTTTAAATATAATATATTCTATTTATAGAATAACTTTAATAAAGTATTCTGTTTTATATAAAAAGATGTTTCTGTTTTATTACGTTAATAATACGAATAAAACAAAACGTCATTATCGCTAAATAATTCATATTATTAACTGACAATAATTGAATTAAACTGAGTGACTTCTCACATAAGCATTAATAATCAATACCGTGTGCTACTATGCAACCACACGTATTACTGTACTTTTACTACCGAGTAGTTCAACAGTAACAATGGTAAAATTTCTGCCGTTATTTTTAATAAAATATTTTTATCGTTTTCTTAATCCGACAATAATTCTGTTGTGGGGTCCACCAATGATTGTGTCGTTGTACGAATATTCCCTGTTAAAACGAATATTTCCCGACCAATCGAATATTATATAACAACTTGCGTACTTTGCAAAATTTATAAATATTACCCACAACTATAACATTATATCAAATTAACTCCATAATATTCAAAAATGATATTTATAGAAAATTCATCTTTATTTATAAAAGTTGGGGTCTTACAACCTCCCCTTCTTA
Organism: Panax notoginseng; assembly: GCA_016801055.1. NCBI lineage: Eukaryota > Viridiplantae > Streptophyta > Magnoliopsida > Apiales > Araliaceae > Panax > Panax notoginseng. The sequence goes on along the minus strand of CM029013.1, from coordinate 52,642,202 downwards.
TGAAATTTCGCCCTCGAAATTAGGGTACGTACCTGGTATGTCGAAGAGGTAAGGATACCTTGATTTCATTTCAGATTCTAACTCCCAAGTCATTTCCTCAACATCGTGGTTTCTCCACAAAACTTTGACTTGAGGTATAACCTTGGAGCGTAGAATATGTTCCTTCTTATCCAAGATTTGAACAGGAACTTCTTCATACGTCAAATCCTCGCTATTTCGTCCGGTTCTAACTCAATAATGTGGTTCGGGTCTTCCACATATTTGCGTAACATGGATATGTGAAAAACGTTATGAACACGAGACATACTTGGCGGTAAAGCGAGTCTATAAGCCACAGTTCCTACTCGATCGAGGATTAAAAATGGACCGATGAATCGAGGATTGAGCTTTCCTCTCTTTCCAAATCTCGTAACTCCTTTCCATGGAGCAACACGTAAGAACACATGATCTCCTACATCAAATTCCACGTCCTTTCGATGAAGATCAGCATAACTCTTTTGTCGATCTTGTGAGGTTTTTATACGTTGTCGGATCGTTTGAATCTTTTCTGTAGTCATACGTACCAACTCCGGTCCCAACAACGTTGCTTCACCCACCTCATCCCAGCATACTGGAGAACGACATTTTCTTCCATACAATGCTTCGAATGGAGCCATGCCAATACTTGCTTGATAACTGTTGTTGTAGAAAAACTCCACCAATGGTAAGAACTTGTCCCAACTTCCCTTGAAGTCAAAGACACAGAGTCTTAATAGATCTTCAAGAGTTTGAATAGTCCTCTCTGATTGTCCGTCCGTCTGAGGATGATATGCTGAACTAAATCGTAACTCCGTGCCCATAGCTTTTTGTAAACTAACCCAAAATCGTGAAGTGAATCTTGGGTCTCGGTCAGAAACTATGGATACTGGCATACCATGCAGTCTTACAATCTCGTTTATGTACATACGAGCAAGACGTTCAAGTGTATAAGTTTCTCGTATCGGTAAGAAATGAGCAGACTTGGTCAATCTATCAACAATGACCCAAATCGCATCAATACCTTGAGAAACCCTAGGAAGACCGGTAACGAAATCCATGGTAATGTGCTCCCACTTCCATTCTGGAATTTCAAGTGGTTGCAATGGACCTTTTGGTACTTGATGCTCCGCTTTGACTCGTTGACAAGTTAGACACCTTGAGATAAACAACGCTATCTCTCTCTTCATATTGCTCCACCAAAATGTATGACGAAGATCATGATACATTTTGGTACTTCCAGGATGGATTGCAAACGGTGTGTTGTGCGCCTCCATCATGATTTCATACTTTAAATCAGGGTTGTTAGGAACACAAAGTCTGGAGTTGACTCGAAGTATTCCTTCTTCATCGATTCTTGCTTCCGGCATAGCACCTTCTTGCACTTTCTTCCTCATACGCATCAGCTCCAGGTCTGTAGCTTGAGCAGCTTTAACTTTATCGATTAAAGTCGGTTCTACTCGTATATTCGCCATCATCACATGGGTCCCTGGAGTCTTTAACTCTATCTCCATCCTTTGCAAATCACACAAAATGGGCCTTTGTGTTGACAATATCGCACTCGTACTTGCATATGATCTTCTACTCAATGCGTCAGCTACCACGTTCGCTTTTCCAGGATGATATTGAATGGTATGATCATAATCTTTCAACAGTTCAAGCCAACGTCGTTGTCGCATGTTGAGTTCCTTTTGAGTGAAGAAATATTTGAGGCTTTTATGATCCGTAAAGATCTCCACCTTCTCCCCATACAAGTAATGCCTCCAAATTTTAAGTGCAAAGACAACAGCTGCCAACTCTAGATCATGAGTAGGATAATTCCTCTCATATTCCTTGAGTTGTCTTGATGCATAGGCTATGACTTTTCCATGTTGCATGAGAACGCATCCCAACCCTTTGCTCGAAGCATCACTGTAGATGACAAATCCCTCCGAGCCAGATGGTATTGTTAGAACAGGTGCTGAAATGAGTCTCCTCTTGAGTTCTTGAAAACTCTGCTCACATTCTTCGCTCCAACCGAACTTTGTATCTTTCCGAGTCAGCTGAGTTAATGGAGTAGCGATTCGAGAAAATCCTTCCACGAATCTCCGATAATAACCAGCTAAACCAAGAAAGCTACGTACCTCGGTCACTGATTTAGGTTGCTCCCAGCTTTGAATAGCTTCAATCTTTGCCGGGTCAACCGATATTCCACGACTTGATACTACGTGCCCAAGGAATGCTACCTCTTTCAGCCAGAACTCGCATTTCTTCAACTTGGCATAAAGTTTGTATTCACGAAGCTTTTGGAGTACCAACCTCAAGTGTTGCTCATGATCTTCACGGCTTTTGGAATAAACAAGGATGTCATCGATAAAGACGACCACAAAGTGATCCAAATATTCCTTGAATACCCTGTTCATCATATCCATGAAGGCAGCAGGAGCATTAGTCAATCCAAAGACATAACTAAGAATTCATAATGCCCATACCGAGTTCTGAAGGCAGTCTTTGGAATATCCTCAGTTCTAACCTTCAGCTGATGATATCCAGAACGAAGATCGATCTTTGAAAAGAATTGTGCTCCTTGCAACTGGTCAAACAGGTCATCAATACGTGGCAATGGGTACCTATTTTTGATGGTGACATGATTCAACTCCCGATAATCAATACAAAGTCGCATACTCCCATCTTTCTTCTTCACGAACAGAACAGGAGCACCCCAAGGAGAAGTACTAGGACGAATAAAACCAATGTCTAACAATTCCTGCAGTTGGGTCTTTAACTCCTGAAGTTCAATAGGAGTCATTCGATATGGGGCTTTGGAAATGGGCTTTGTACCGGGTTCAATGTCGATACAAAATTCAATTTCACGCTCTGGGGGTAGGCCAGGAAGTTCTTCGGGAAATACGTCAGGAAATTTATTAACAACAGAAATATCATTCAAAGCTGACGTATTTTTGTTTAGATCTGTGACATGAGCTAAGAAAGCTTGACATCCGTTTTTCAATAAACGAATAGCTTTATGGCTTGAGATGACAGCGATTGATTTTAATGGTTTGGTTTCTTGAATTCGCATAATAGGTCGATTAGAAATATGAAAGCTAACAACCTTACGAAAACAATCAATTTTTACATGATGAGTAGTTAACCAATCAATCCCTAGAATCACGTCAAATGCAAGTATTTTTAATGAAATAAGATCGACAGGTAATGTGTGGGTACCAACTTGAACCAAACAAGACTTATAAACCGTGGATGTAATGAAGGTTTCTCCCAATGGGGTTTCAACTGCTAAGTCAAAGTCTAATTTCTCCGGAATTAAATTTAATCGATGAGCGCAAGTAGGAGAAATAAAAGAATGGGTAGAACTGGTATCAAATAAAATATAGACTCCGTTAGAGTTTATGATAAGCTTACCCGTGATGACCTCATTCGGGTTCCTTACTCTCTGGGAGTTCACAACAAACGCTCTCCCTTGCACAACTGGTTTTGACTTTTCTGGGACGGCCTTTGGTGCCTCCATCCTAGCTGAATTTGTCTTCGGTAAACGACAAAATCGGGCTAAATGACCTTCTCTTCCACAATTATAACATGCTTTGGACGGCATCGCGCAGTTTGGACTGATGTGCCCCTCCCCTCCGCATTTGAAACATATGATAGGTGGTCGTTCTCCTTCCTTAACGACAGGTGCTGGTGCTGACGTCTTTCCATCATTGTTGAATCTCCTCTTCTTGAAATGCCCATTCTTATTGTTTTGGCCCTGATTACCACCGAAGTGGTTACCATTTCTGGCCTGTTAATTCCCTCCACGCTTGTTGTCACCGCTTCGATGACTGCTTTCACTGGTATTATCATTTTACCGGCTGCTCTCTTTTGATTGCGTTGTCTTGTTATCGCGCTCCAATAACTGAGCCCTATTTACAACATCTGAATACAAACACAGTTTATGAGAAATAAGGTGTTGACGTATCTCCGGCTTTAAACCTCTTAAAAATATCCGCGTCATTATTTCTTCATTATCCACCAGGTGGGACGTAAACCGGGATAACTCCGCAAATTTTGCCTCGTACTGCGACACGGTCATATTATTCTGCTCCAATTTGATGAACTTCACCTCCTTCATGTGACGAATACTCTCGGGAAAGTATTTGTCGTTAAACAGCTCTTGGAACTTCTCCCAAGATATCTTCAGTGCGGCAGGTTGAGTACGCTTTATCGATTTCCACCAGTAATCTGCCTCTCCTCGCAACATAAAGGCGACAAAGGGAACCTTTTGCTCCTCGGAGCAACCCAAGACATCAAATATCTTGGTGATCTGCTTTATCCATGTTTCAGCTACAAGTGGTTTGGGTTCTCCCTTAAACTCCGGTGGTCCCAGCTCCTTAAACTGCTTAGCGGTGACCGCCTGAGAGTTTCCAGTATTTCCACCTACGTTGTGGACAGGAGCCGCTTTCACTTGTTGTTGCATGAATTGCATAAAACCTCTGAACATTCCATCATTCATCATTTGGTCAGTGTTGTTGTTTGCATGAGGATTGTCACCTTCCTGATGAACATTATCCTGATTATTGATATGTGGTGAATCAATAATCGCCTGTGCTCCATTGCTATTCTCAACATTCTCAGATGCCATTTTCAGATACTGCCACAAAATAAAAGTTAATTGATATGTCATATATTATCCTTATATTATGACCGACCAATTAAATACCATGCAAATAAACTTAGGTAGGTCATACTAGCGAAGGAATTCCCCATCTCTCCCCTCCTAGTTCTATTCTCACATCTTAGCCAGGGATCATATCCCTAAGCTTTGATACCAACTATGACGCTCCCAAAATTAGGTATACATCACCCATCTTGGGTCGTCAGATACAAAGTACAGAATACAAATACAACTTACTAATACAACTGTCGTGTACAATACGACAAAACATAAACTGCGAGTTTGAATACAAATATTATCTTCTAGAGAGTATTCATACTCAAAAGGAGTCCTCATTATATTTATTAACACACTATTACATAGAATAGTGAGGACTACTAACTAATACTATCATTCGAACCATCACTCCGTTCCCCGACTTGCCCCAGCTACGTTCTCATTTCTTGAAGAGAACAGTGAAAGAAAGGGTGAGCTCAACTAGCCCAGTAAGAAATATTATGACTAAGATAATGCAGAATAAATTATCATTAGCCTTCAACAATGTTAAACTGATAAAATATAATAGACATCAAGTTTAACTGCAGCGGAACAAGCAATCCATTAAAAGAGTCAAGTAGAAAATAAATTCTACTATCTTTTATGATTTAAAAGATTTTTCAACACTGTTATCGCTGGGACTCAGCTTAATAAAATAATCCACATCATTGAATCACCCCTGCACTACGGCCAAGGATATTCGTGTATTCATTAATGGTCATGATCATGCCAACAACTGTCCATCAATGCACTACGGGCCAATGAGGACTTTTACCACATCATTTGTAACATTACGGTCATGATTATACCGAATAATCCCTGGTCATAATCATACCAAGTCCATCTATGCACTACAGGCCACAGATGACTTTCAACATTTTATAAACATGAGGATGATGACAATGATATAAGAATTCAATAAAACAAGTTCAAGAATTAATTTATCCAAGAATTAACAACGTCCAAATTGTCAACATGATACTGCTTTGTGGAGTAAAATTCAAGAATACTTAGAAGAATATTTTCATGAAAAGATACTGGATGAAACGCAATTATCAAGGATATTCCACAAATTTCATGGAGTATAGAAGTCAAAACTTAACCAACTGAGTATAATAAAGAATGGAATAACAAAAGAAATCACCATGCATGCGATAGACCGCACAGACAGGTTATTCCAATAGAATAATAAATAATGGAACCAGGTCCGACGTAAACGTACAGACAGGATATTTCGACAGAATAATAAATAATGGAACCAGGTCCGGTGTAAAACACACAGACAGGATGTTCCAACAGAATAATAACAAGATGGAACCAGGTCCGGTGTAAAACACACAGACAGGATGTTCCAACAGAATAATAATAAAAACGGAACCAGGTCCGGTGTAAAACACACAGACAGGATGTTCCAACAGAATAATAGAAGAATGTCACCAAGTATAGGGTAGATCCGCGTATACAGGTTATTCCAACAGAATAATAAGAAATGGAATAACAACAGTTCTCTTCATGAATAAGAAAGAATAACACCCCTTACCGTTTTAAAGACGAGCTGAAATAAGGAAGTAGTTAAGTAGCAGAATACTCTTCTTCTCTCTCTCTATAGTTCCTCTCTCTAGAGTTCAGTGAATTCGTAAGAAATAATGAAGGAATGAGCTGCTATTTATAGAAAAATAGAATGCATAGTAACTAATCCATGAACGGTCCAGATTGATTACTTTAATCTGACGGTCCATATTTAAAGAAAAATCTTTTAAATATAATATATTCTATTTATAGAATAACTTTAATAAAGTATTCTGTTTTATATAAAAAGATGTTTCTGTTTTATTACGTTAATAATACGAATAAAACAAAACGTCATTATCGCTAAATAATTCATATTATTAACTGACAATAATTGAATCAAACTGAGTGACTTCTCACATAAGCATTAATAATCAATACCGTGTGCTACTATGCAACCACACGTATTACTGTACTTTTACTACCGAGTAGTTCAACAGTAACAATGGTAAAATTTCTGCCGTTATTTTTAATAAAATATTTTTGTCGTTTTCTCAATCCGACAATAATTCCGTTGTGGGGTCCACCAATGAGTGTGTCGTTGTACGAATATTCCTTGTTAAAACGAATATTCCCCGACCAATCGAATATTATATAACAACTTGCGTACTTTGTAAAATTTATAAATATTACCCACAGCTATAACATTATATCAAATTAACTCCATAATATTCAAAAATTATATTTATAGAAAATTCATCTTTATTTATAAAAGTTGGGGTCTTACATTACCTCCAAGTATGTCTCGTGTTCAGAATATTTTTCACATATCTGTGCTTCATAAATATGTGAAAGACCCGAACCACGTTATTAAGTTAGAACCAGACGAAATAGCCGAAGATTTAAGATACGAGAAAGTACCTATCAAGATCTTGGATAGGAAGGAGCATGTCCTACGCACAAATGTCATACCACAAGTCAAAGTTTTGTGGAGGAACCATGCTATTGAGGAAATGACCTGGGAGTATTTGTGAAAATGACATAACACACCAAGAAGCACTAAATGAAAGGACTTCATTGAAAACTTGGAATTCTAATCACGGGACTTAATTTTATTAGTATTAGTTTTAATTTAAAATTTTAGTACTTTTTAGAATTCTATTCTAGTTAATATTTCAAGAAAAATCTCTACTTTAATTGACAATATACAATATAAAATTAAAATTTATTAAAACTTGAATTCTAGAAATTTATTCGGATTAGTATTCCATGAAAAATGTTTTTTTGAAAGAATGAAAATTGGTTCTTTATTTATAACTCAATTACGTACATTAATTTATAAAATAAATTATAATTCTTTAGAGTCCTCAATCAGTAAATTACTTTCAAACCCTGTTACCAAATTCTTTCTACACACCACATAACCATGATAACGAGCTCAGATTGGGCCTTAGGCCAGGCTGGACTTCTATGAAAACAAAAGAGACTGATCAAGGCCAGCAGGCTTGGGGCTGGGGCAACACTGTCCGATTATATAGATACACTGTAAATTACTGGACTGCCCCCTTCATGCTTTTAATTATGGAGTATTATATTAGGATAAATTATATATTTTAGTACATTTTTAAAAATAATTACAAAAATCATACCTCTATAAAATAATTACAAAAATATTACACTTTCTTATTTTTATTTGCAATATTAATATAATTATAAGTCCTTAATTTAAGGGATTAAAATTAATGGCTGACATGGCAAATTAGTATCCAACTTAAAATGAATTGTTTTATTTTGAAAGACGTGATAACCGCCATTACGACTCTTCGATTTTAAACTCTTGTTTGCATGCTGAAACCTTTTCTTCTCTCTCTGTTTGTGTTCTTCCCTTTCTTTTCTCTCTGTTCATGTTATTCTCTGTTGATCGTGTCTGAGTGTTGTTACTTGTTATCGTTGTTAGTTTTCGTGATCGCCATTTTCGTCTAGTTGTATTGTTATTGTTGTTACTCTGTCAGCACAGACAACTTTTGTTAGTTGGTCGCCATTTTCGTTGTTCTGTTCGTTTGATTAGTTGTTCTGTTCTGTTTGTTCAATTTATGTAGAATGGCTGATACAAGGAAGAAGTACGAAAAGAGGAAGAGAATCACGGAGGATGATTCTGTAAAGGGCTTGAAGAAGTTTGTTATGGAGAGGAAGGGGAAGGGGGAGAATGTAGGTCAGAAATCGAGTAAGAGTGAGGATAGGTTGGTGATACATAGTGATATCAAGCATTCTGAGGTGCAGTTAGATTCTGATTTTGATGTCCATGTAGTTAAGTCAGAAGGACAAGTTCTTAGCCAGAATATAATTCCAACAGAAAGAATTTTAAAGGTTTGCTAATTTAAATTTTGTTATTTTACGATCATATAAATGTTTGGTTTCTTAGTTAGTATGTTTTTGGTTACTGTTTGATTTTGATTTGGATACCACTTATGTTCAATCGATTTGGTATATTTGTTTACTTTTTTATTCTGTTATGGTTACCATTAAAAGATATTTTGGTTACTATCATATAATTGTTCGGTTACTGTTAGATTTTAATTTGGATACTATTTTTTTTCAATTGATTTTGTATATTTGGTTACTTGTTTAGTGTGTTTTTGGTTAATGTAAGATTATGATTTTGATACCATTTTTGTTTCCTTGAGTTGGGACTTTGGTTACTGTTTGTTGTTATGGTTACCATATATTTGCTTTAGTATACATGGTTTGACTAAAATGTGGTTGATTTATATGTTTGTTTATGTATCGGTTACCATGGAAACATATGTTGGTTACTATTATATAGCTATTTGGTTACTTGTTTAGTATGTTTGTTGTTAATGTTTGCTTATGATTTGGAATCTATTATTGTTCTCTTAATTTGGTATTTTGATTACTTTTTTATGTTATTTTGGTTACCATGTATTTGTGTAGTATACATTTGTTGGCTGAAATGGATTTGGTCTACATGTTGATCATGTTTCGGTTACCATGAAAACATGTTTTGGATACTATGATATAACTGTTTGGTTACTATATAAACTGATATGCACTACATCTTGTTAATATTTTGGTTAGCATTAGATTATATAATATAACTGTTTGGTTACTGCTTTATTATGTTATGGTTACTATTATATTATGATACGGTAACTATTTTTGTGCAGTCAATGTGGGATGTTGGATACTTTTTATAGTCTATTTTGGCTACTGTGTAATTGTTATATTATATTTTTGCTAGTATGATATTATTTGTTGGTTACTATGTAACTGTTTATGGTATAAACAATGTTTTATATTGGTTACTAATAATTGTACAAATCTAATTTTGTTTATTTGCAGTTATGGGATATGTATTATGAGGGATGCAACAGAAAATTTACTGGAAAAGTTATATATTGGTGCGACGTGGAAGTCCCTAGCATTATTGCTAAGAAACTGAACGAAAGTCAGTTAGAGAAGTTTAAGGCAACATGTTTTGGGAATTTTTTGGAGTTTGGTGAGCACCAAATGTATTCCCAGATTATTCATCATGCTCTTGTAAGGGAGGTTCACCAGAGTGATGATGGTGAAATGTGGTTTTTGTTTGGGGATAAAAGGGTCAGATTTGGTTTGCCTGAGTTCTATCTAATTTCTGGGTTGAGATGGCAGGGTGAGGATGATATAACTGCGTATAAAGGTATGGAGAATATACTTATTGAAAAAAAATTTGGGGATGAAGTTGTGACGCGTAGTAGTATAGGTAGGGTTTATCAGAAAGTAGTTTTTGATGACGATGATGAGGCTATTAAGATGTCATTGATTTTTTTGGTGTTTAATTTCATTTTATCCACAGTTTCTGAAAATTATGTGGATGGGGCAATGGTCAATTTTTTATGTTATGGTGATGTTAGTAGTTTTCCTTGGGGGAAAGTCGTGTTCGAGATGACAAAATACTCTTTGTCCAATGCTTTGAAGGGGCGTTTGAAGAAAGAAAGGAATGGTGGGTCAATATATAATTCATTATACAAAATTGTACAAGTTGAATGGGCTACCTTATGTATTCCAAGTGTTTATGTTTGAAACCATTCTGACATTCAAAACTCGGGGCATATGCAATGATGAGCATCCGTCGGATGTCCGTTTATTTAGATGGAAGGAGCTAGTGAAGCCCCCTACGAATGACAAATTGAATGATTTAGTATTTTGTTCTGGACAGGTATGCAGTTTACTACTAAGAGTATAATTGGTTACCTTTAATTATATATTTAGTTACTGATTATATTTTGTGAAGTTTACTATTAAGAAAGTAGTTAGTTACCTTTATATACTCATTTGGTTACTGATTATTTATGTGTATGTTAATAATAACAATGTATTTGGTTACCTGAATATACGCATTTGGTTACTAATTAAATTACCCTTATGTTGCTAATAACAATTTTGTTGGTTACCCGGTTATACAAATATTGGCTACCTTTATTCATTGATTTGGTAACTGATTTATATACATTTGGTTACCTGTATATATGTAGTTGGTTACTGATTATGTTTCATGATTCTTTATTTACTATTTTTTTTACTGTATTTGTACAATGTTTGTCAGATGTTATACTAAATGTACTTAATGTTTTTCAGTTGAGGATAAAAAGTTTGATTCTCACGTCCGAGGAGAAGGATCGGCTTGATTTGGGTGGGCTTCAATTTTTTAATGGGAAGGATGCTGATAAGAAGGTTGAAAAAAAAGTGAAGGGTGACAACATTGGATTTGATATATCTGAAGTTAAAGATGCAATTGATGCACGATTTAGGCCGTTGGAGAAGAAAATGTCTGAAATTAAGAAAGACATTATAAAATTACGGGCTGATATTAAGGATGATATGCATGTTTTTCATGTTCAGTTATGTAGGGACTTTAGGTCCATTATTAGAGATGAGTTACGCGGGATCAAAGATGTTGGGGACAAACAAGTTGATGGTGATTCTGATTCTGATGATGGCGGCAATGATGATGATGATGATGAAGATGATGTAGCTGATGAAGATGATGATGTTGTTGATGAGGATGATGATGTTTTTAAAGGTAATAATAATGATGATGATGAGGTTGGTGGTGATGGGTTGAAAGCTGATGAGAAGAATGATGAGTTTAAAACTGAAGTTGTTAAAGAGTGTGAAGATGTTGTTATGGTTGATGAAGTTGTTAAAGATGATGAAGTTGTTGAAGAGTGTGAAGACCCCCATGTTGATGAGGATGTTGATGATGGTTCAAAACTAAATAAGAATAATGATGGTGATAATGTGTTGAATTTTGTTGAGAAGAAGGATGGGAATGAAATTGAGATTGGTAATGAAGTTGAACGTGATGTTATGGTTGAAGAACATCATGAAATAAAGATTAATGATGATGCAAAAAATGTCAAGGTTAGACATATTTATTTGTTTTGTTGTGTTATATGTCTTTTTTTTAATGATTAATTGTTTGTTTTTTATTTTGCACAGATTGACAAGAACAATGACATGCCATCGTTTGACATATTAAGCCAATGCACTGGGAAAGAGATTGTTGTGTATGTTGCTGTTGAGGTTAGTGTTATAATGACATGCCATCCTTTTTTTTACATGTTATTGGTTCTGGTTACTGTTATAATGTGATATGGTTACTATTATATATATTATGTTTACTATTATAATATTGGTTGATTACTATTACATTGTGTGTTTGTTACTATTATATTTTAATTTGATTAGTAATTTATTTTGTTTTGGTTACTATTATGATATGTTCACTTTAATATATCGATTATTGTTCATTCAATTTTTTATTGCATATAGTTGTTAACTGCATGTGTTTATGTTAAAAATATAATTGTATTTGTTACCCTTTATGTCAATATAAACAGGGGAATAAATGTGAGGCAGAAAGCAAGTCTACCCTTGATCAGATGGTTCTGACCACACAGGACATAGTTCAATGTGAAGAGTTGGAGAAAAGTGTCCATAAAGCCGGTGGTAAACCTTTCCGTGAACATGCAAAGAGTGCCGTTTTGCAGTCTCCATATACATCAACGTTTGGATCGGCTGGTTCATCGTCTACTACCGTGGGTGCTAGTCAAACACTTGCATGTCTTTCTGTATTCCCGAAAATATGCATGGATATGTCATCAAAGTTTGAAGAGGCATTGTTTGAATAATGGTTTAAAATTGGTCTAAACAACAAGAAAAGGTTTGTTTTTTATTGTTAAGAATGCTATAGTTTTTTTATTAAACAAATAAATTTGTTTTCTTTGTAGAAACATATGGTTAATATTAAATAAATGTTATGGTTACTATTATTTTATGTTTTGGTTACTGCTTTATCATGTTATGGTTACTGTTATATTATGAGTTGGATACCATTTTTGCTTTCTCAAAATGGTTTTTTGGTTACTATCATATTATATGTTGGTTACTATGTAATTGTTAGGTATATGTATGTTGATTAAATTATTTTTGATTACATTATATTTCTGTTTTATTTACTGTCATATTATATTTTGGTTACTGTCATATTATGTTTTGGTTACTAATATATTATATTTTGGTTACTATCATGTAATATTTATTTTATGTTAATGTTCCATTGAAGTAAAGTGTTTGTTACTTTATATTATATTTTGATTACATGTGTGGGTTCCCATTTATCTAGCTGATGGATACTTTTAAATTACATAGTTATCTAGCTGGTAGTAATTAAACATTAATGAAGTGGTAACCATTTTATTTTAGGTGGTAAACAAATTTACATAAAAATATTTTAGAATAGTTAACAATTGTACAATGTATATATATGTGTGCTTTATATTAGAAACTCATAATGAAATCAGAAATCAAAATATTAATCAATAACAATTTTGTTTACTGTACATAATAAAAAATATTACCAACCATATGGATAATGGTTAGTCATAGTAAACAATTATATATTCATGTATTTACACTCTTAATGTAATTGCACTATATCATACCTTTTTTGGTCTTAAAACAGGTGGATTATTGCATGTTTTCCTGTTGTGTCTTTTTTCTTGGCACCTGCTGCATTTGTTTTGAATTTTGATTTCAGACCTGTGTTTTTACCTCCCTATTTTTGGTCTTCCCGCTGGTCTTCTTGTGTTCGGTGGTTTTACACATATATTTCTTACTTCCTCTGGTATATCTCAGTTTTCTTTGTCATCTAACGGCATGATGGAAGCTGAATATGTGTCGACCAAAGTTGTTTTAGAGTAATTTTTTGAGCAAAAATCATAACAACTCAAATTTCGCTTGTTCATAACAGCAGCAGCGTGCGGACAAGACATCTCATGGTACTGAAATTTACGACATGTGCATGTCTTTTGATTGATGTCCACAATATATTGTTTAGCGACATCGTAAACAGTGAAAATCATTAAGTTTGATGTCTCAACCTACAACACAAATTAAGTGTTGTTAGAATAAAGTACAACTGGAATCATTTTTATTATCTAAAAACAGAATAAATATAGTAAAGTAAACAACTCAATGTTATAATTACAAAACACGATAACATTATAATTATACAGAGTAACCAAACAAGCATCAATTAGTAACCAGTACAATGATACACAGTAACCAACTCAGTAGTAGTCAGTAACCATTATAATGTTATGCAGTAAACAATTAAGTATTAGTTATATTACATAGTAACCAAGTTACCATTAGTCAGTAAACAAGTCAGTATTAGTCAGTAACCATTATAATGTTACACATTAACCAAGTCAGCATTAGTCAGTAACCAATTTAACATTAATTAGTAATATTATGTAGTAATCAAGACAGCATTAGTCAGTAACTAAGACAATATTAGACAATATAATGTTACACAATAACCAATAGTGAACAAATAGGTTTCCATAAAATGCAAATACAACTTATGATGCAATAATTTAAATTTTGTATTAGTTACCTTAAGTTTCTTTGATTAAATGATATTAAATTGCAACATTCCCTCAGCTGTTGTTGAAAGTGTTGTGAATGTTGATATGACTGCTTGTTTGTTTGTGAAATACCATCTTTGAACCAGACAACATAGGCATTCAATCATTGATGCAACTGGAAGATCCCTGATCATATTGATTGCTTTATTAATAAATTCAGTTGTGTTTGAAGTCATTGTTGAGTATCTGCTTAAAGTCCCATGGAACCTGGTGCACTTCTCCAACTTGACCTCTTCCTCCAAATATATCCTTATTCGAGGATCAATGGCATCAAGTTCAGCCATGTGTTTGTTGAATTGTTCAATAGTGTAATCTCTACAAGCCCCGTTGTAAGCCTGTTTAAGTTCCTCTCCTCTCTTTTTGAATCTATTTTTATATTTTTCAGTATATGGTATGTGCAGGAACCATGCATGACGTCCAGAAACACAAAATTCAGTCCTTGTATAATGGCTTCATGTCTATCTGAGACAATGCATTGGCCTTCCCTAACTCCACAAGTAATTCTCAAATTTACGAAAAACCATCTCCAAGATAATTCATTTTCTCTATCAACCACTATAAAAGCAATCGGAACAATGTTTCGGTTTGGATCTTGTGTGCTTGCTATCAGTAGTGTCCCCTCGTAAGTTGATTGTATGAACGTTCCATCGATTACAATTATTGGAAAGCAATGGTGCCATGCTTGAATGGATGTTCCAATGGCAAAGAATAAATACTTGAAACGACCATTTGTTTCCAACTCAATGGATGTGACAGAACCTGATATGAAACATGAGCATTATCATTAGAATTACAAGTAGTATACAGTATCCAAATCACTAGTAGTTGGTAACCATTCAATTGGTTAATGGTATCCAAATCAGTTGAGTTGGGTAACCAAATCAATTTAGTTGGGTAACCAACTAATTATGAAAAACCAATAAAATGTTTTTAATTGTTACCTGAATTTGTTTTCTTCATAATGTGTAACCATGATGGGATCATTGAGAGTCGTGTGGATTTCCTTTTACCTTTTCCAACGCTTTCTCCTTCGATCTCCATGCTTTTTGGTAAGAGATAGACCCATTATATTCTGTCATCATGTCCTCCACAATATCGGTTGGTGTGTATATTTTTTTCAAATTTGTTAATTTGTGCATTATGCATTCACTGACCAACTCACTATTTGCCTGTCTGTGGTCTCCCAGCTATACGTTAACTGAACACGTGTGGATGTCGTTGAATTCTCTTACCTTGAACATACTAGTTTTTTGAAAACTTGATGCTCTCGTCTTCCATTTGTAATTTTCATCATATACGCACACTAGCACAAAGCCTCTATGACCTGTTCGTTGAACTTTGTGTTGTCTGTTTTTCCTGATTGAATGCAGCCTCATAGTTTATGATAGGTTTTTTTTGTCTTTGTAGGTTTGATGTAATTGTACTTCACGTTTATTCGGATCTGTTATTACATCATTATATCATTCTTATGTGTATGATATGTCATGTTGTCTGTCTCGTTGTTGTTCAATAATTTCCTTTGCAAGGTGATCGGCATATTGCGTTCTAATTTGGCAATCATGTGTTGGTAGTGGAACTAGTGCTGAATTCCCTTGTGTTGATCTGATTGGTGTTACATTGTGAATTATAGTTTTTTCTACATTTGTCAAGTTACGCAAGATTGTTGTGCGTCCCCTTCTGTGTTCAGTTTCTATAATCACTGGTAATTTACCTTGCTCATCAGATTTTCTACTGACTTCAATAAAGAATCTTAAGGTTGTTTCATCTGATATACTGATCGGTGGAATATCTGTGACAAACGAGATTTTGTATTTTAATTTTAATATTTATTGAATTAAATAAATATTTTTCGATGAATTAATTATTAGATTAAATAATTAATTGATGAATTTGTGGTAGATTAATTTAATTATGTGTTATATTTATTAAATTAATGTGGAGAATTTTATTATTCGAAGTATGTAATTATGTGAGCTTATTGTATTAAAAGAAATATTTAATAAGCCTAATAGTATTTTAATTAATTCAATAATTAATTAGAAATTTAATAATTTGACATTATTAATAAATGAGAAATTAATTATTTGACTATGTGAATTAATGAGAAATTATTATATTTTAGTTAAATTAAACTAAAATAAGATATTTGATTTATTGTGCAATTGGATGTGACATGATTTAAACTATAGTATAGGAGATTAATTAAAATAAATTAGAAGGGTTATTTATGTTCAAGCCAAACAAGGCCTTAAGGGGAGTTAGAACGATTCAGATATTAGAAGATATGTTAAGAGCTTGTGTAATGGACTTCAAAGGTAATTGGGACGATCACCTATCGCTTGTAGAGTTCGGCTACAATAACAGTTACCACGCTAGTATTGGCATGCTGCCTTATAAAGTGTTATACAGCAGAAAGTGCATAACTCCGCTTTACTGGGGTGAAGTTGGCGAAAGACAGTTGCTAGGGCTAGAATTGGTATAATAGACAGCAGAAATAGTCAAAGTAATCCGAACACGATTGGTAGCAGCTCAAGATAGGCAGAAGAAATACGTCGATCCACATCGTAAGAATGTTGAGTTTGAACCGGGTAGTTATGTGTTCTTAAAGGTCTCTCCCTAGAAGGGAAAGATCAGGTTCGGAAAGAAAGGAAAATTAAGCCCAATAGTCATTGGACCCTTTAAAGTTCTCGGAAGGATCGGAGAGATTGCGTATGAGGTAGCCTTACCTCCAGCACTTGAGAATGTCCACAACGTCTTTCATGTTTCTATTTTACGACCCTACAAACCCAATTACAAGCACGCAATTGAATACGAACCCCTACATTTTGAAAAAGACTTATCTTACGAAGAAATTCATGTTCAAATTGTCGACCGAAAAGAGCAAGCTCTAAGAAATAAAGTAATACCTTCTGTTAAGGTAATTTGGAGGAACCACAACGCTGAAGAAGCAACGTGGGAACTCGAAGAGAATATGATGAAGAATTACCCTCATTTATTTACTTAAATTATGTGTAAGCGATTCTGAGGACAGAATCTTTGTAAGGAGGGGAGAATGTAAGGAGTTAAATTAATTGATTCGTGATTCTGGGGACAGAATCCTTTTAAGGGGAGAAAGATGTGACAAACGAGATTTTGTAATTTAATTTAAATATTTATTGAATTAAATAAATATTTTTTGATGAATTAATTATTAGATTAAATAATTAATTGATGAATTTGTGGTAGATTAATTTAATTATATGTTATATTTATTAAATTAATGTGGAGAATTTTATTATTCGAAGTATGTAATTATGTGAGCTTATTGTATTAAAAGAAATATTTAATAAGCCTAATAGTATTTTAATTAATTCAATAATTAATTAGAAATTTAATAATTTGACATTATTAATAAATGAGAAATTAATTATTTGACTATGTGAATTAATGAGAAATTATTATATTTTAGTTAAATTAAACTAAAATAAGATATTTGATTTATTGTGCAATTGGGTGTAACATGATTTAAACTATAGTATAGTAGATTAATTAAAATAAATTAGAAGGGTTATTTATGTTCAAGCCAAATAAGGCCTTAAGGGGAGTTATAGCAGTTTACCCATGATGGGTAACTGACCTCCACAATGCGTCAGTTCTTATTCTTTTTATATATGTCTTCTTCCTCATGTTATTTCTAAGTCTAGGAAAGCTTCACAAAGAGAGATTGAGAAATTGTTGAAGGAGAGTGTGAGTTGTGTGATCTAAAGGATTAATTGAGAAAGGTTTCAATTCTACTCATTCACACTTTGGGTAATCTCTTCAACCCAATTTTTCTTTTTACGTCACTAAGATTTCATGATTATGGCTCTCAATTTTTTCTGTTAAAATCCCTACAATTGGAAATTTCTTTGATTATGGGTTTATGTATGTGTTAAGGTGTATCATATCGTATTTGATTATATATATATATATATATATATATATATATATATATATATATATATATATATATTATATAAACCTTATTATCAGTTTCATGATATTATAACGTATATTATTGCTTCAAAATTTCAGAGTATGGAATATGGTCATATGGCCCTTATACGTGATTTTAATATGTCAAACATAAATTGTTTTGTAAAATTCCCACTCGTATATAGTTAGGCATGTTAAAACGAAGGAAACAAAACTTGAATGGACGAATTCGGTATTATAACGAACCCGCAGTGTTGATTTTCATGTTTTGGGTTTAAAAGTTTCTAAAACACCAAGAACAGTAAATTACATGTTTTAATTCTGCAATTTACGTGTTTTAACTCATTAAAATCATGCTAGAAGGGTTGAGTAGTTGTTATATGTATATTATAATGTCTAGGTATGTCTAAATTCATGTAGAAAATAAGAAATTGGTAGAAATTGGCATGTTCTGCGATTTTTCGCGAACTGCAGTTTCTGTGTCTAGTGCGCCGCGCCGTAGCGCCGATTGCAGGCACAAGGACCGCGCCGCAGCGCCATTGACCTGGCTGCAGCGCTGGCCGCGCCGCAGCGCCGAGATTAAGTACAACAGTTGCGCCGCAGCGCCACTCTCCAGAATATTCAGAAATAAAAATTTTAAAGTGTTCAAGTCCATGAATGTGATGTTAACCTAAATTAATGAACATAGAAGTATGTTAGAAGTAAAATGAGATGTTAAATTAGATTCTTAACACGTCAATAACATAATTGCATGTGGATTGAATTATTGAATGCATAATTAGCTTATTATTTGTGAAGTATAAAATTGTGTGACAATAAGTATGATAAATTGACTAAGTATGGTCATAACCTGAGTTAGACAAAAAGAATGAGCTTATGATGACTAGTTACATATTAATTAACTGGAGTTGTGAATGGAAATGGTATGTAGGATATAATCAAGGAACATGTATAAATTAACGTGTAATCTACGCACAAGGTAAGTTTCTTAACCCTACTCGTTATCCTTATATGAGTTATAAGTTGTCTCTTTACATCGAGCAAATTCTCATTATTATTGATCAAGTCCATTTTGTTATATCAAAAATATATTATTCTTTCAAAGTATGATGTTGTTATACAATAATTATTCTATTGTATATCTCTTGGAATTGTTATTCGATTTAAATATCAGTTATTGTGAATCTTGTTAGACTAGCGAATCCTTAATGATTCGACTAGTCCATAGTTGATAAGCGTTCTAAATTTTAGAACCCTTGATGAATTATCCAAACTAAACTTCCTTTGGTGCGGACTCTAATGTCAAACTGAGATGAACAACCCTGTATAAGGGATTACTTATGCGTTAGCGTTAAGATATTGTGCACAGTATGGTACTAAGGGTTGATCCCCCTAAGTACGAGAAGAAGAGTCCATAGTCTTATGACTGTTAAAGGTTTCAAGTATAAACACTTGACAACCTAGGACATAGTTCAAGGTCTTGTGACCCTCAGAAGTTCTTTTGTTTCTTGTTATTCATTCTTGATTCAAAAGCTGAGCTTTCATGTTTTAGAAGCCTTTAATTATTCGCATGTTATTATTTCTTTATTATATTGTTATACTTGTGGGCAATCGTGCTCACTCTTGCGTAATAATAACATTGCAGTTAAGAACGAAAGAACCGACGAGCCTTCTTCTAGCAAAGGCAAGGGCAAAGCTATTAAGTGATGAAGACGTGTTATTAAATTTTAAGAATGTTATTGTCAAGACTTGATGTTGTTTAAGACTTATTATTTATTTACGTTTCCGCACAGATGTTTAAGGTTAGTATGACCTGGGATTGTATTTATTATTCAGATGTTGTAACCCCATAAGGGGAGGATTTATTTCTATCTATTGCATGGTTTGCATTTATTATGGGTAGATAGATATATGATGTTGTATAGTGAACACCAAATCATGTGGGAATAGAAGTACCCGAATTTGGGGGTGTCACAATATCGCTTCTAATCTGAAATTTGATTGACAATGTTGTTACGTTTGTGTCTAGCCGTAATGCACTGCATATCATGTTTTGCATTTCTCTGAACGAACAAGTTGATGGAACTAGTATGCCGGTAACTTTAAATTTGGTGTATTAGTTAATATCAGTCCATGTACCGTTGAAATAAAGTACAACTGGAATCATCTCCATTGTCTGACAACAGAATAAGTATTGTAAAGTAACCAAATCAATGTTAGCTAGTAACCAAACTACATGATGTAAGTAACCAGAACATAAAATACATTTGTACATTCATCTTACAATAGAAATAATCAGTATATTGATATTTGTTACCAATTAAATTATAACAGTTGTATGCAGGTAACCAATGTAGCCAATAAGTAACCACCATATGAAAACAAACCCATATAAAACACCTTAACATTATACAGTACGTAATCATAACAACTTTATACAGTAACCAAATACATTTTAGACTGTAGCCAACACATATTTATTTAGTAATCACAAGATAAACACATTTTCCATTGCATTTTTATAGTAAAAAATAACTAGTATAATTTGTTTGTTACCAACTAAAGGCAAACTTTTGTAAGAATGTAACCAATGTAGCTAACAAGTAACCATTAATATAAAAAACATAAGTAGAAGTGTATATTAATATGCTTCAGCAACCAATAATACAGTAACCTATTAATCATTGCAATAATTAAGTTTGCATTAGTCAGTAACCAAGTCAGCATTAGTCAGTAACCATTATAGTGTTACACACTAAGCAAGTCAACATTTGTCAGTAACCAATATAATTTTACACAGTAACCAAGTCAGCATTAGTCAGTAACCAATTCAACATTAATTAGTAATATTATGAAGTAACCAAGACAGCATTAGTCAGTAACTAAGACAGCATTAGACAGTATAATATTACACAGTAACCAAGATAAAACAGTCAGTAACCAAGACAAAATTAAACAATAACCAATTTATATAACATTAGTAACCATAATATAAAACATGTTTTCAAATACATTTTGCAATCACAACATTCAGTATTCAAACTTTGTGATAGTTTTAAGTTCGAAAAACTTAAGAAAGGTAACCAATATAGTAATTTGTAGTAACCATAGGTAACTATATGCTTATAAATTTTAAATTCACATACCTCAGTATTTGTATCGAAGTTGATGTTGATCTTGTATTCAACAATCACTGTAGTAATTAAGTTTTTGGTTACTGAACTTGAAGGCGTTGTTGATTTTGTATGCTATTTTCGATCTTAGAGATGTGTCGCGACAACAGATTTCGTCTTCTTCAATTACGAGTTGCGTCGCGACAGGAGGCTTCGTCTTCTCCGATATCAAAGTTGTGTCGCGAAAGAAGATTTTGTCTTCTCCGATTGATTTGGCGTTGATCTGTTATTCCGATATCAAAGTTGCATGTTTCTTCAGTTGTTTGAATTTAGGTGCGGTTAGTTACAAATATGAAAGTCGATAACTGACGTGTAGGAGTTAATGATACGTGATTTTAGCAACGTAATATATTGTGTTTTGTTATTTTTGTAATTATTTTGTGTGTGTTTTATTTTTGTAATTACTTTCTAATTGTTGTATATTAGTGTTAAGGACCCATTATATTATACCCCCTATGTTATTTGTTCAATATATATATATATATATATATATATATATATATATATATATATATATATATAAAAGTGAATCCAAGTAAAATTCAAATAAGTTTTTTAACCCTTTATAGTTGTCAAATTAAAATAGAGATATTACGTTGTTGCATATTACATATCAAAAGAAATTAATTCCTTGGATTGGTACTAAGGATACTATATTACATTGTGTCGAATGTGATTATGGCTTTTTGCTTAGGAGAAGTTAATTTTAGGGGGAAAAAATAGAGTAGCAAACTTGAAAATGAAATACAAGTATTTTCATCTCATGTTATCTATTCTTTTTTTATTATATAAATTTTTTATGGGGTGCAAATTCTCTTCAAATTTTAATACTCATTACAAGTATAAGATGGGACAATTTATTCAATTTTCTACTGTTATGGGGAGTAATAATTAATTAATGATTCTTAAATTTTGAAATAAAGTATTATGAAGAAAATACCAAAGGGTCTCAAATATTTTGTACCCACATTAGTCAGATAAGTAGTACTATTTATAAGATACATATCTCGATAAGGTGATTCCTGTTCTGCTGAAGATGATTACTATTTCTTCCCAATTTTAAGTTATGGAGTATTATTTAGAGGAGTTTTCGAATACAAGAACTTGCGTCTTATATATATATATATATATATATATATGTGTGTGTGTGTGTGTGTGTGTGTGTGTGTGTGTGTGTGTGTGTGTGTGTGATTTTGCAATGTTTTTTCAATATAATTCCTTTTTTACTGGCTACTTTTCTCATCATTTTAATAGTAATTGATACTTTTCTTTACTAATTATAGTGCAATTTTGATGTCTTTGGGGATTACAGATGACGGATTCTGAAATGGAAGATGCACCGGCTAACAGCATCATTGATAATCACCTTTCTGTTCAATCAAATTGTGGCTTGGAAGAGGCCTCACCTAAGCAGCCCTTCATTATTGGTATTGGAGACATACTATTTCAAATATACTAACTCTGAGTTGCATATTAAAACCACCCATATTTATGCACAAATTGGAAAGTCGATAACTGACGTGTAGGAGTTAATGATACGTGATTTTAGCAACGTAATATATTGTATTTTGTTATTTTTGTAATTACTTTCTAATTGTTGTATATTAGTGTTAAGGACCCATTATATTATACCCCCTATGTTATTTGTTCAATATATATATATATATATATATATATATATATATATATATATATATATATATATATAAAAGTGAATCAAAGTAAAATTCAAATAAGTTTTTTAACCCTTTATAGTTGTCAAATTAAAATACAGATATTACGTTGTTGCATATTACATATCAAAAGAAATTAATTCCTTAGATTGGTACTAAGGATACTATATTACATTGTGTCGAATGTGATTATGGCTTTTTGCTTAGGAGAAGTTAATTTTAGGGGAAAAAATAGAGTAGCAAACCTGAAAATGAAATACAAGTATTTTCATCTTATGTTATCTATTCTTTTTTTATTATATAAATTTTTTATGGGGTGCAAATTCTCTTCAAATTTTAATACTCATTACAAGTATAAGATGGGACAATTTATTCAATTTTCCACTGTTATGGTGAAAAGTCAACGAATAACAACAATAACGCCAATGCTAATCCCGTCCAATAATTAGTGAACTTACTAGCTGGAGCAATGAATAATCAACCTCAAGCTCCACCGAATACTTCATTAAAAGAAATCAAGTCGTTGGGACCGCCAGAGTTTAAAGGCTCCATGAACTCGATCGAAGTTCAGACTTGGGTTATGGAGATGGAGAAGGTTTTTGAGGTCGCAAGAGTCAGAGAGGACCAGAAGACTACTTTTACAACGTTTATGCTGAAATCTGAAGCCAATTTTTGGTGACAAGCAAATAAGGTCCGTGGAGGAGAAGGTAGGATTATCTAGGAGAGGTTCAAGGAGATGTTTTTCGAGATGTATTTCCTGACTACCTCGCAGAACCAATTGGAGGTTCAGTTTCTGGAATTAAAGCATGGGAATATGTCCGTACCAGATTATGCAGCTAGATTCAACGAGTTGGCAAGGTTCACCACATATCAAGTGCACACAGACGAGAAAAAAGTAAGAAGGTTCGAACAAAGACTGAAGCCGTGGTTGTATAGTAAGGTGTCGATGTTTCAGTTGAAGACATTCGCCAGGGTACTAGAGAAAGCCATACTCGCTGAAGGTGGAAGGGATGCGGTAACCAAATACAATCAGGATCAGAAGAAGAAGAAGAAGAATGAAAGTGAAGGAAATAACAAGGCTAGTGGAAGTAATACAAGAGGAGGTAATAATAATCAGAAGAGAAGGTGGTCTGACAACACATCAACCGGAAACCAGCAAGGAGGTCAGAAGAAAAGGATTGAAGCGTGCCCGACCTGCGGGAAAGCTCATTTGGGAGTGTGTATGAAAGGTAAATGTGTGTGCTACAATTGTAGTCAGGAAGGCCACATAGCACCTAACTGTCCTAACCCAAAGAAAGGTGCCTGCTTCACTTGTAGTTCAAAGGATCATTTGGTAAGAAACTGTCCTAAAAAAGGATCTGGAGGGGCAGGATCAGGAGGAAACCGGGGAAATAGTAGTGGAAGCGCGCTGACCATCATAGGACCAACCGCAACCAATCGACCGACCACCAGGACTTTCAATATGACGGTGCAGGATGCAGTGCAGTCGCGTGATGTGGTGTTAGGTATCATTCCGATCAATAGAGTTAATGTTTACGTATTATTTGATTTGAGTGCTACTTGTTCATTTATATCCGATGACTTTGCTAAGAATTTAGAATTGCCTAAGGATGAGTTAGAATACCCCATGGACATAGAAATCACGAATAGAGAAATAATCCCTGTTAAGTACGTGCATAAGAACTGTAGAGTGGATATTAAGGGTAATATCATGAACGTAGATCTTATCCCTATTCGACTTGGGAAATTTGACGTTATCTTGGGAATGGACTGGTTATTCAATTACGGGGCAGTAATTGATTGCCAAAAGAAACGTATTAACCTTATGACTCCGTCAAAGGTTGTGTTTTATGGTAGCAAGTCGCCTAGACAAGCGAGTTGTCTGACGATGATGCAGGCCAGGAAGTTGTTACGATAAGGATGTATAGGATATTTAACTTACATAGTCGACAGTCGTAAAGAGAATCCGAAGGTAGAAGAGATACCTGTAGTGAGGGACTTCGCCGACGTATTTCCGGACGATTTTCCAGGACTTTCGCCAGATAGAGAGGTTGAATTTGTGATCGATTTGGCACCAGGAACGGCTCCAATATCGAAGGCACCATATAGAATGGCGCTGGTAGAAATGAAATAATTGATAGTACAACTACAGGAATTACTGGATAAGAAGTACATTCAACCAAGCGTATCGTCGTGGAGAGCACCGGTGTTATTTGTAAAGAAGAAAGATGGGACGATGCGGCTTTGCATCGATTATAGAGAACTAAATAAGGTCACAATTAAGAATAGATATCCATTACCGAGGATCGATGATCTGTTTGATCAATTGAGGGGAGAAAAATACTTTTCCAAGATAGATTTGAGGAGTGGTTATCATCAACTGAAGGTGAGACCAGACGATGTACCGAAGACAGCGTTCAGAACACGATATGGTCACTATGAATTTTTAGTAATGTCGTTTGGTTTAACGAATGCTCCTGCAGCATTTATGGGACTAATGAATGGTGTGTTCAAGCCGTTTTTGGACAAATTTGTAGTGGTATTTATAGATGATATTTTGATATATTCGAAAACCAAGGAAGAACATGAAGAGCATTTGAGATTAACGTTGGAAGTATTGAGAAAAGAGAAGTTGTATGCTAAGTTTTCGAAATGTGAATTCTGGATTGAAAGAGTACAATTTCTTGGACATGTGATCGATAGGGATGGAATTTCAGTGGATCCCTCCAAGGTTGAAGTTGTGATTAACTGGGATCAGTCGAAGACACCGTCGGAAGTAAGAAGTTTTCTTGAATTGGTAGGTTATTACATAAGATTCATTCAAGATATTTCCAAGATCGCAACTCCGTTAACGAATTTGACTCGAAAAGCTGTGAAATTTGTTTGGACGGAGAAGTGTGAGGAAAGCTTTCAAGAATTGAAGAAGAGGTTGAGTGCAACACCTGTGTTGTCTCTTCCGAACGATACAGGAAATTTTGTGGTTTATGGTGATGCGTCACATAAGGGACTTGGCTGTGTGCTTATGCAGAACGGTAGAGTCATTGCGTATGCGTCACGACAATTGAAGGATTACGAGAAGGGGTATCCGACCCACGACTTGGAGTTAGCTGCAATGGTTTTCGCTTTAAAAATCTGCAGGCACTATCTCTACTGGGAGAAATGTGAAATATATACAGACCACAAGAGTCTGAAATATATTTTTACACAGAAAGAACTGAATATGCGCCAAAGAAGGTGGTTGGAATTAATTAAGGACTACGATTGTGAGATTTTATACCATCCAGGTAAGGCAAACGTGGTTGCCGACGCCTTAAGTAGAAAGGGTCGGGAGAAGTTGATGATGCTGACAGCTCAAAAGGAACTGATTTCAGCAATGGAGAAGTTGGAGTTAGAAGTGAATTATCCTATGGAAATAGATGAGAAACTGTTTCAGATGTAATCTGGTACAACCCTACTGGATAAAGTTAAAGAGGCTCAACTTCAGGGCGATGAATGCAAAAAGGTGATAAGGAAGATATCTGAAGGAAGTGAACCGAGATTTAAGATGGACAAGGAAGGAATACTAAGATTTAAAAGCAGAATTTAGGTATCGCCAGTACTAGAGATTAAGGAAGACATTTTGAGCGAAGCTCATAGCTCACGATATTCGATTCACCCTGGTAGTACCAAGATGTACCAAGATCTTCGACAACATTTCTTGTGGCCTAATCTGAAACGAGATGTTGCAAAATGTTTTGCTAAGTGTCTAACCTGTCAGAAAGTGAAAGTAGAACATCAGAGACCGAGTGGGTTGCTACAACCGCTAGAGATCCCAGAATGGAAATGGGAACATATTACAATGAACTTCGTGGTTGGCCTTCCGACGACTCAGAAAGGCTACGACGCAGTATGGGTTATCGTTGACCGACTGACGAAATCCGCACATTTCCTTTCGATAAAAATTAGATTCAACTTAGATCAGTTGGCAAGGTTATATGTAAAAGAGATTGTTTCGAGGCACGGAGTACCGGTGTCAATAGTTTCCGATAGGGATCCGCGCTTTACATCAAACTTCTAGAAATATTTACAAGAATGCATGGGTACGCAATTGCGAATGAGTACAACATATCACCTTCAGACAGATGGACAGAGCGAGAGAACGATTCAGATATTAAAAGATATGTTAAGAACTTGTGTAATGGACTTCAAAGATAATTGGGACGATCACCTACCACTTGTAGAGTTCGGCTATAATAATAGTTACCACGCTAGTATTGGCATGCCGCCTTATAAAGCGTTATACAGCAGAAAGTGCATAACTCCGCTTTACTGGGATGAAGTTGGCGAAAGACAGTTGCTAGGGCTAGAATTGGTACAATAGACAGCAGAAATAGTCAAAGTAATCCGAACACGATTGGTAGCAGTTCAAGATAGGCAGAAGAAATACGCCGATCCACACCGTAAGAATGTTGAGTTTGAACCGGGTAGTTATGTGTTCTTAAAGGTCTCTCCCTAGAAGGGAAAGATCAGGTTCGGAAAGAAAGAGAAATTAAGCCCAATAGTCATTGGACCCTTTAAAGTTCTCGGAAGGATCGGAGAGGTTGCGTATGAGGTAGCCTTACCTCCAGCACTTGAGAATATCCACAACGTCTTTCATGTTTCTGTTTTACGACCCTACAAACCCGATTACAAGCACGTAATTGAATACGAACCCCTACATTTTGAAAAAGACTTATCTTACGAAGAAATTCATGTTCAAATTGTCGACCGAAAAGAGCAAGTTCTAAGAAATAAAGTAATACCTTCTGTTAAGGTAATTTGGAGGAACCACAACGCTGAAGAAGCAACGTGGGAACTCGAAGATAATATGATAAAGAATTACCCTCATTTATTTACTTAAATTATGTGTAAGCGATTCTGAGGACAGAATCTTTGTAAGGAGGGGAGAATGTAACGAGTTAAATTAATTGATTCGTGATTCTGGGGACAGAATCCTTTTAAGGGGGAAAGATGTGACAAACGAGATTTTATAATTTAATTTAAATATTTATTGAATTAAATAAATATTTTTTGATGAATTAATTATTAGATTAAATAATTAATTGATGAATTTGTGGTAGATTAATTTAATTATATGTTATATTTATTAAATTAATGTGGAGAATTTTATTATTCGAAGTATGTAATTATGTGAGCTTATTGTATTAAAAGAAATATTTAATAAGCCTAATAGTATTTTAATTAATTCAATAATTAATTAGCAATTTAATAATTTGACATTATTAATAAATGAGAAATTAATTATTTAACTATGTGAATTAATGAGAAATTATTATATTTTAGTTAAATTAAACTAAAATAAGATATTTGATTTATTGTGCAATTGGGTGTGACATGATTTAAACTATAGTATAGGAGATTAATTAAAATAAATTAGAAGGGTTATTTATGTTCAAGCCAAATAAGGCCTTAAGGGGAGTTATAGCAGTTTACCCATGATGGGTAACTGACCTCCACAATGCGTCAGTTCTTATTCTTTTTATATATGTCTTCTTCCTCATGTTATTTCTAAGTCTAGCAAAGCTTCACAGAGAGAGATTGAGAAATTGTTGAAGGAGAGTGTGAGTTGTGTGATCTAAAGGATTAATTGAAAAATGTTTCAATTCTACTCATTCACACTTTGGGTAATCTCTTCAACCCAATTTTTCTTTTTACATCACTAAGATTTCATGATTATGGCTCTCAATTTTTCTGTTAAAATCCCTACAATTGGAAATTTCTTTGATTATGGGTTTGTGTATGTGTTAAGGTGTATCATATCGTATTTGATTATATATATATTACATAAACCTTATTATCAGTTTCATAATATTATAACGTATATTATTGCTTCAAAATTTCAGAGTATGGAATATGGTCATATGGCCCTTATACGTGATTTTAATATGTCAAACATAAATTGTTTTGTAAAATTCCCACTCGTATATAATTAGGCATGTTAAAACGAAGGAAACAAAACTTGAATGGACGAATTCGGTATTATAACGAACCCGCAGTGTTGATTTTCATGTGTTGGGTTTAAAAGTTTCTAAAACACCAAGAACAGTAAATTACATGTTTTAATTCTGCAATTTACGTGTTTTAACTCATTAAAATCATGCTAGAAGGGTTGAGTAGTTGTTATATGTATATTATAATGTCTGGGTATGTCTAAATTCATGTAGAAAATAAGAAATTGGTAGAAATTGACATGTTCTGCGATTTTTCGCGAACTGCAGTTTCTGTGTCTGGTGCGCTGCGCCGTAGCGCCGATTGCAGGCACAAGGACCGCGCAGCGCCATTGACCTGGCTGCAGCGCGGGCCGCGCCGCAGCGCCGAGATTAAGTACAACAGTGGCGCCGCAGCGCCACTCTCCAGAATATTCAGAAATAAAAATTTTAAAGTGTTCAAGTCCATGAATGTGATGTTAACCTAAATTAATGAACATAAAAGTATGTTAGAAGTAAAATGAGCTGTTAAATTAGATTCTTAACACGTCAATAACATAATTGCTTGTGGATTGAATTATTGAATGCATAATTAGCTTATTATTTGTGAAGTATAAAATTGTGTGACAATAAGTATGATAAATTGACTAAGTATGGTCATAACCCGAGTTAGACAAAAAGAATGAGCTTATGATGACTAGTTACATATTAATTAACTGGAGTTATGAATGGAAATGGTATGTAGGATATAATCAAGGAACGTGTATAAATTAACGTGTAATCTACGCACGAGGCAAGTTTCTTAACCCCACTCGTTATCATTATATGAGTTATAAGTTATCTCTTTACATCGAGCAAATTCTCATTATTATTGATCAAGCACATTTTGTTATATCAAAAATATATTATTCTTTCAAAGCATGATGTTATACAATAATTATTCTATTGTATATCTCTTGGAATTGTTATTCGATTTAAATATCAGTTATTGTGAATCTTGTTAGACTAGCAAATCCTTAATGATTCGACTAGTCCATAGTTGATAAGCGTTCTAAATTTCAGAACCCTTGATGAATTATCCAAACTAAACTTCCTTTGGTGCGGACTCTAATGTCAAACTGAGATGAACAACCCTGTATAGGGGATTACTTATGCGTTAGCGTTAAGATATTGTGCACAGTATGGTATTAAGGGCTGATCCCCCTAAGTACGAGAAGAAGAGTCCATAGTCTTATGACTGTTAAAGGTTTCAAGTATAAACACTTGACAACCTAGGACATAGTTCAAGGTCTTGTGACCCTCAGAAGTTCTTTTGTTTCTTGTTATTTATTCTTGATTCAAAAGCTGAGCTTTCATGTTTTAGAAGCCTTTAATTATTCGCATGTTATTATTTCTTTATTATATTGTTATACTTGTGGGTAACCGTGCTCACTCTTGCGTAATAATAACATTGCAGTTAAGAACGAAAGAACTGACGAGCCTTCTTCTAGCAAAGGCAAGGGCAAAGCTATTAAGTGATGAAGACGTGTTATTAAATTTTAAGAATGTTATTGTCAAGACTTGATGTTGTTTAAGACTTATTATTTGTTTACGTTTTCGCACAGATGTTTAAGGTTAGTATGACCTGGGATTGTATTTATTATTCAGATGTTGTAACCCCATAAGGGGATGATTTATTTCTATCTATTGCATGGTTTGCATTTATTATGGGTAGATAGATATATGATGTTGTATAGTGAACACCAAATCATGTGGGAATAGAAGTACCCGAATTTGGGGGTGTCACAATATCGCTTCTAATCTAAAATTTGATTGACAATGTTGTTACGTTTGTGTCTAGCCGTAATGCACTGCATATCATGTTTTGCATTTCTCTGAACGAACAAGTTGATGGAACTAGTATGCCGGTAACTTTAAATTTGGTGTATTAGTTAATATCAGTCCATGTACCGTTGAAATAAAGTATAACTGGAATCATCTCCATTGTCTGACAACAGAATAAGTATTGTAAAGTAACCAAATCAATGTTAGCTAGTAACCAAACTACATGATGTTAGTAACCAGAACATAAAGCACATTTGTACATTCATTTTACAATAGAAATAATCAGTATATTGATATTTGTTACCAATTAAATTATAACAGTTGTATGCAGGTAACCAATGTAGCCAATAAGTAACCACCATATGAAAACAAACCCATATAAAACACCTTAACATTATACAGTACGTAATCATAACAACTTTATACAGTAACCAAATACATTTTAGACTGTAGCCAACACATATTTATTTAGTAATCACAAGATAAACACATTTTTCATTGCATTTTTATAGTAAAAAACAACTAGTATAATTTGTTTGTTACCAACTAAAGGCAAACTTTTGTAAGAATGTAACCAATGTAGCTAACAAGTAACCATTAATATAAAAAACATAAGTAGAAGTGTATATTAATATGCTTCAGCAACCAATAATACAGTAACCAATTAGTCATTGCAGTAATTAAGTTTGCATTAGTCAGTAACCAAGTCAGCATTAGTCACTAAAGAATAATTTTACACAGTAGCCAAACCAGCATTATAATTTTACACAGTAACCAAGTCAGCATTAGTCAGTAACCATTATAGTGTTACACAGTAAGCAAGTCAACATTAGTCAGTAACCAATATAATGTTACACAGTAACCAAGTCAGCATTAGTCAGTAACCAATTCAACAATAATTAGTAATATTATGAAGTAACCAAGACAGCATTAGTCAGTAATTAAGACAGCATTAGACAGTATATTATTACACGGTAACCAATACAAAATAGTCAGTAACCAAGACAACATTAGACAATAACCAATTTATATAACCTTAGTAACCATAATATAAAACATGTTTTCAAATACATTTTGCAATCACAACATTCAGTATTCAAACTTTGTGACAGTTTTAAGTTCGAAAAACTTAAGAAAGGTAACCAATATAGTAATTCGTAGTAACCATAGGTAACTATATGCTTATAAATTTTAAACTCACATACCTTAGTATTTGTATCGAAGTTGATGTTGATCTTGTATTCAACAATCACTGTAGTAATTAACTTTTTGGTTACTGAACTTGAAGGCGTTGTTGATTTTGTATGCTATTTTCGATCTTAGAGATGCGTCGCGACAACAGATTTCGTCTTCTTCAATTACGAGTTGCGTCGCGACAGGAGGTTTCGTCTTCTCCGATATCAAAGTTGTGTCGCGAAAGAAGATTTTGTCTTCTCCGATTGATTTGGCGTTGATCTGTTATTCCGATATCAAAGTTGCATGTTTCTTCAGTTGTTTGAATTTAGGTGCGGTTAGTTACAAATATGAAAGTCGATAACTGACGTGTAGGAGTTAATGATACGTGATTTTAGCAACGTAATATATTGTGTTTTGTTATTTTTGTAATTATTTTGTGTGTGTTTTATTTTTGTAATTACTTTCTAATTGTTGTATATTAGTGTTAAGGACCCATTATATTATACCCCCTATGTTATTTGTTCAATATATATATATATATATATATATATATATATATATATATATATATATAAAAGTGAATCCAAGTAAAATTCAAATAAGTTTTTTAACCCTTTATAGTTGTCAAATTAAAATAGAGATATTACGTTGTTGCATATTACATATCAAAAGAAATTAATTCCTTGGATTGGTACTAAGGATACTATATTACATTGTGTCGAATGTGATTATGGCTTTTTGCTTAGGAGAAGTTAATTTTAGGGGGAAAAAATAGAGTAGCAAACTTGAAAATGAAATACAAGTATTTTCATCTCATGTTATCTATTCTTTTTTTATTATATAAATTTTTTATGGGGTGCAAATTCTCTTCAAATTTTAATACTCATTACAAGTATAAGATGGGACAATTTATTCAATTTTCTACTGTTATGGGGAGTAATAATTAATTAATGATTCTTAAATTTTGAAATAAAGTATTATGAAGAAAATACCAAAGGGTCTCAAATATTTTGTACCCACATTAGTCAGATAAGTAGTACTATTTATAAGATACATATCTCGATAAGGTGATTCCTGTTCTGCTGAAGATGATTACTATTTCTTCCCAATTTTAAGTTATGGAGTATTATTTAGAGGAGTTTTCGAATACAAGAACTTGCGTCTTATATATATATATATATATATATATATGTGTGTGTGTGTGTGTGTGTGTGTGTGTGTGTGTGTGTGTGTGTGTGTGTGATTTTGCAATGTTTTTTCAATATAATTCCTTTTTTACTGGCTACTTTTCTCATCATTTTAATAGTAATTGATACTTTTCTTTACTAATTATAGTGCAATTTTGATGTCTTTGGGGATTACAGATGACGGATTCTGAAATGGAAGATGCACCGGCTAACAGCATCATTGATAATCACCTTTCTGTTCAATCAAATTGTGGCTTGGAAGAGGCCTCACCTAAGCAGCCCTTCATTATTGGTATTGGAGACATACTATTTCAAATATACTAACTCTGAGTTGCATATTAAAACCACCCATATTTATGCACAAATTGTTTTTTCAGTTCATTGCTGTTGTTGTTGTTTTGAATAATTACCATTCATAGCTACTCAATTGTTGATAGACTGATTAATTTTGTTGATCAAAGGTGTTGCCAGAGGCACTGCATCCGGCAAAACGACGGTTTGCAATATGATTATCTCTCAACTCCATGATCAACGAGTTGTTCTATTCAATCAAGTAACTTTATGGCTCTCTTCGTTTGCTAGTTGTTGCTAAACCACCATATTTTAATCTATTTTTGCAGTTACAGGAAGTGGAAAGAAGCATGGTATACTACTTCTACATATAAATAAAGAGCTTCATCCTCATTAATTTTCTTTTATCATTTAAGAGTTGGTTCTATGGCTTAACTGTGCTGTTCACTGATTTTTTACAACTTAATTAATAGTATTAGACAAGGAATGAGCAAACCTAAACTAGAAGTTTAAACATTATGGCGTGAATTTTGTGTCTTACAACCATATTTCCTAGACATTGCATTGAAGTGATCCACATCTTAAAATCACTTTTTGTAGGACTCATTTTATCGTCCACTTAATAATGAACAATTAGATAAAGTTCATGAGTACAATTTTGATCACCCTGGTAAGTATATTCAATTTTGATTACTCTGATCATATGTGGACTTTATTGTTAAGAGATGGTTGTGATCTGCGTTCTAATATCTTATGCGGTTAGGCAGATTTAATAGACATTTGTTTTTGTGTTTAATAGTATTGCCTCTTCATATTATGATGCCCTTTCATACGGAGCTTCTGCTCTCATGTATGGAAACATTAAAAAGTGGAGGGGCTTGTTAGCATCCCAAATAATGATTTCAAGACCCATAAGAACACCGAACCATCACGCATGGTACTAGCCTGCATTCATCAAGTTGGATTTGCTTAGCGCAAGAGACTG
Source organism: Panax notoginseng (assembly GCA_016801055.1). Taxonomy (NCBI): domain Eukaryota; kingdom Viridiplantae; phylum Streptophyta; class Magnoliopsida; order Apiales; family Araliaceae; genus Panax; species Panax notoginseng. The sequence goes on along the minus strand of CM029013.1, from coordinate 52,607,774 downwards.
CTACTTGTTCAAATTTTAGAGGATGTTTTTACTTGAGCTTGTAGCATAACAAGTCAAAATCAACAATAAAGTGAACTCTACTATTCTGTAAAACATAATGTCCCTTCCAAGAACTCTAGAGTTGCTTTTATTTCATATTTAGCTATCTTGTCCCGTCTTGTGGCTAAATGAATCAAGTTGATGCCGCATTCTATTTAAGGCTGTTTTCTTACTCAAATGCTGGTTAACCCTTCTGATGTCAATATGTCATCATTTTGGAAGGAATTTTTAATAGAGCTAACATGGTGTGTACTTCAGCTGCAACACATGTGAGACTTATGTCAGTCACATCAGCGCCTATCATAGTGCTGCAATGCAAGATAGCAAATGCTCTCTCAATGACGGCTACCAAGCGTGAACAAGAGCTAGACCATGATGAAGCTGCAGTATAGTGTAGTACAACATTTAC
>CM029013.1:52577326-52602326 GCA_016801055.1 Panax notoginseng | reverse complement strand
AATAATAATAACAATAACAGTAATAATAATAATAATAATAATAATAATAATAATAATAATAATAATAATAATAATAATAATAATAATAATAATTCTTATTATTATTATTATTATTATTATTATTATTATTATTATTATTATTATTATTATTATTATAACATACGTTTGGATAAACCTGTTAAGTTAAACACAATTAAAATTCTAAATAAATTACAACTCAGACATGACTTAACATCAGAAAATTGAAGCCTTAGAGCATTCACAACAGTTTTCTTATCTTTATCCTTACTCTGCAGTGCTATTGGGTCATTCTGCAAAATAGAGATTCAATTTTTTCACTATGTACCCAACAGGTTCTTTATATTGATTCCTTAAATAATGAAATTTGAAATTTAAAAGTTAAAATTTAAAAGTTCCAACAGTCAAAACATCAAATCAATAATAATCTTATAATTTATAAAAGAGAAAGTATAATTTATCAATTATACTCCACTGTAAAATAATTTTTATTTTATTTTAAATTTTAAGTAATTTATGGAGAGAGTATTGAATGGATTGTAGTTGCAAATGTACATAAGATCAATATTAACTTTTAAAAAGTTAATTTGTAATATTTTTAAATTTAAATTTAATATGATTTATTTAAATTTTGAAAATAATAAATTTTATAATTAATAGTACTTTTATAATATTTATAATTATATTGACATAAATTAAATAAATTTATATTAATTTTAAATTTGAATATGTTTGAAATTAATTTTTTTTTAAAGTCAATATTTAGTTTATAATTTAAAAATAAAATAGTAAAAAAATGTCAATATGTGTATGATTGATGAGTTGTCCACTTAAATGAGGGTGTGAAATGTCATTTTGTATATATAGAGAATGGTCTTTTGATTCCCTCACACTGGAGAGTAAAAACCTATATAGGGAATATAATAGAGAGTCAAATAAGGATAAGAAAACTGTTGGATAATGATTTATTGATATATTCTTCAAAATTGGGGATAGAGAGTTGATTAGGAAAACTGTTATTAATGCTCTAAGAAACCAAGGAATTCTATAATTGTGGAACCATTCATCTTACATCACACATTATAGAAAAGCCAACGGTGTTTCATAATAACGAAGGCAATTATTATTATTATTATTATTATTATTATTATTATTATTATTATTATTATTATTATTATTATTATCACGCAATTAGTTAGGTACATTTATGAATGTACGTAACAGATCTAAGGAAAGGGGATTTGTTTTATCTCGAGGGAAATGATTTTTTCAGTTATAAATACTAATCCTTACAAAATAATAGAAACTAGGCCCATGTGCTTGGGTGGTCATTGGATCAATATTCCAAATTGGAGGTCTTGAGTTTGAATCTAGGCATCAACATATTTTTTGGGATGAAGTTCAATATTCGCCACGTACACGTACGCAGGTCAACGCACATGCGGCGCTTGGGGCTCGAAGTCCAAATTTTTTAATAAAAGGGGCTCAATTTGCATTTACCAAAAGAAAAGGTCTCAATACCCAAAAACTCCTAAAGTTCAGTGGTCAACTTTGTATTTTACCCTCATAATATATTGTGTAACTCTTCAAAAAGTCTACGGAATGAAAATTTTAATTAATTTAATGATATTTTAAACATGAACAAATAAAATGTTACATAAGATTAAAACTAAATTGTATGTAGTTAATAAGATAATATATATATATATATATATATATATATATATATATATATATATATTATATATAAAGTTATTCGAATACAAATTTCAAATAGGAATACGAATTCGAATATATTTAAAGTTTTTCTTTTTCATTGGTATTTTTGTTTGTGCATAATAGATTCATTTGTAATATCTTATCAAATTCATAAACTTACAATAACTTCTCAAATTCGCAAACCAAATGCATATATGGTGTCCCTTTTTTCATATTCTTATTCCAATTAAAGTGATATATTATAATAATATCACTTAAAATTAATCAAATTATTATTATTATAAATATTGTCATTAAAATATGTCATATTTAAAATTTATCTAATAAGTTATTTATAAATTTAGTTATATTTAGCACCAGTTATTAAACTTATTTATTAAAAAATAAAGTTTAAGTTGCTTTAAATAAACTATAATGAAGAGATTTTATATCTAGTTGTTCTATTATATCAATAATTGGGGGATAATACACTTTTTGGTCACTGTACTAGGGTCCGATTTTCATTGTAGTTACCGAACCTTTTTTTATTATAATCGAATAACTGTACTCTCAAAAATTATAAAATGGTCATTATTTTTAATTTCCGTCAGAAAAAACGAACGGAATGCTGACGTGGCCCATTATTTTTGCTGACGTGGAGGGTAGAAATGCTTGGTAAAAATTTTCTTAAAGAAAATGTTGCTCACGAGTGTCGAACTCCAGACCTCTCCAAACTAGAAACATTATATTATATCAAAAATTACTGGACCAACTACCTACACTATAAGAAATTAGGGATGTAGTGAAGGAAAATTTGTGAAGGAATTCATTCCTTCACATGATGAGTTTTCTAGCGAGGGAACAATGAAAGAAAAAAATTAGTGACAATATAGTTATTGTGAAAGAAACATCCTTCACAATTTATATTCTTTTTTTCGCAAATTTGAGATGGTAGAAGGATGCTTGGTGCCAATCTTTGATAAAAATTTGCGAAGAAAAATACTATTAATAAATGAATTATTACTCACTATATATTATTGCTGATAGAATTTTTACGAGAGATAAAATTGGTCACTATTTTGTTAAAATAAGTTATTTAGAATTAATTATAGTAAATATAAATTGTATTATATATAAATACATTAAACTTTTTACAATAGTCAATTTAGTTTTAATAACATTTTTTAAGTTGCTTACAATATCTATTATTTCTTTTAATAAACTATAAAATAAATAACTTTACGCTACTTTAAATTTTAAAATTTCATACATTGAATATTGATCATGACAAAAAGAAAGAAAAAATAAGATGACGTTCTTTTGTGGAATAGAGCACAAATGCCAAAAAAAAATATTCATATGTACAGAAAGAGTTAAGTTTGAATTTGTTCTTTAATTTATAATATACTACAATTCAAATTGTAATGTAATTAATATTTTAATAGAAATTTTATTCTTAATATTAATTTTTAAGTAATTTATAGTATTAATTATATTAATTAAAATATTAAGTTATAATAATTTAAATTTTAAAATATTATAAATTGACAATAAACAAAATCAATTCGTATATATAAAAAGTCGAATCATTGAGTCACTCAGATCACTCTCGGGCTTTATTCGGGGAATACACTATGGATTTCTCAATTACCCTATCATTTACCCATCTCACTTCACTTTGTCGCGTTATTTTGCCCTTTGTCTCTCTCTAAATTTCGTATCCCTCTCCATACAACACACAAATCTACAATCGATCGACCTAGCCCTCTTCTACAAGATCCTTTTGGCGCTCGATTAAGGTTCAATTCAGGTAATAATCCTATGCAATCGGTCAACCTATCCCTTTCAGGTAACGATTTCGAATATGATTTTTTCTTCAATCTGTAAATTATATCTGCTGAATTTTTTGTACGAGTATATGGTTGTATGAATCTGCCCCAACAGTTTCCTTCATCCTGCCAAATTAGCTCTCTACCTTGTTTGAGTCGTAGTTTTTTTTCTCTTCATCTGTGAGAATTTTGAACTTTGTTGTTCATTATTTGTAGGACTTTTTTGACATTCAGTGTGGGGTAGGATTTTGAATTTTGTTCAAGGTGTTGTTGCGTTTAATTTACTGCTGCTTTTAAGGTAAATATCTTACTAATGTGTACTTGTTTCTTTAATTTGCCGAGGGTTTAAAAATTATCTTAGTGTTGGTTTTGGCTTCTTAAATATTGCAAGATAGGTGTTTGTTAAAATAACTTAAAGAATCAAAAATCTAGCATCTTGTCATTTCTATGTGCATATACTCTTTAGGATGCAAGTAAGAAAATCTGCTGTAATGCCACAAAATTAATAAATTTATTATGCCGACAGATAAAATGATGATGTTCAATGTCCACTATAATTTGGGGCAATTTTTTTTAACTATTAGTCTGTAGGAATATCTTAAAATTGAATTTATAGCTCCGCAAACTTGCTCCATATGATTCTTGCACTCTAAAATGCTTTTGTAGAGGCCAGGGTGGTATTTAAAGGCAATGTATATTTGAGGAGTCAAGCCCACAACCTTTTTACAATATAAGCCCGGATGGTCATCCACATGATAGAGAATATTACCTCATATCCCTTTTTGTTGTTCCTAGGCATTTTTATTTGATATGGTGCATGTTGACAGTTGTGATATGGTGCATGTTGATAGTTGTCAATGTATTAAAATAATTGACAAAGTTGGATTGCCTAGTTGATGCACTAGTAAAGTGTCTTGTCTGCTCTATTCGAGGAAATAAAATCTTCAATATATGTGAAATAGTCAGAGACTCGGAACAGACAAGAATCTCCCCTGCATTTTAGCTGATAACGTGACTTCTTTTCTTAAATAGTTAGCTAGCCTTGTTTTCAAGGTCTATGCGTCCCATAATCTTTAGTATCGTTATTAATGTGTGCTTGTTTATAAAATTTTTCAACATTATAATATTGAAGCAAGCGAGCCTACTAATCTGCAACTTTGACTTATTGTTTATACCATACTCTGTTTTTTCCAAGTCATTTTTTAATGAACCAAAGACCGCTGGAAGGATCTTTTATGATCTTGAGCTGTTGAAACTTTTTCTTTCTAAAGAAGTTTGTTAATAATGTTGTTCTATTGCTTACCTTTTTAAGTTTTGTGGTATATCTTTAAATTATCTGGTAATTAGTCACCTTTTTTCAAGCAGATTATACCATGAATTTTTGAAATCTTTTGGACAGAGTCGACAGAACCCCATTGTCAGTTCGTCATAGCCGCCTCATTTATATTTCTGATTTTGCTATAGACATTTTCAATGTTAGTTCTACTTATCTTAAGCAATCCAAACTATTCCCCAACAAGTGTTTGATTTCTAATATCCTAATATTTTGTTTCTGTTCAACTGATTTTGTAGTAGCAGTTGATAGATACTTTGAAGGCCCAGTTTGTTGCTTACCAAGTACTTCATAAGGAGTTAGCAGCGAAGGTGACCAAATTGACAGAATTAGTTGAGAATCAACTACAAAAAGGGCAAGTTATTGGTGTTGAAGTTTATGTTTTTATTTCAATTTTGTTCATTAAAAAATATTAATAACACAAAAATTGGATAATAAACTTTAGTTTCCTCTCCAGCTTTTTAGTTATTTTTTGAAATTACTATCTTTTTTTATTTTCTTAGTCTTGAGGGTGAGTATAGTTTTTTTGGAACAATGAAACTTGGCTTTAAGGCACTTCCTAGCAATATCAAGGCACTTTTAGCTGCACATGATGATTCATCAAGAATTGACCAGTGGAGCATTTCAGGCCTTTGGACACCAAAGTCTAATATTTCAACTCTAAAAATGAAGCTTGCAGAAGATGATAACTTGGATGTGAACTGTGCTGATGATATAATTTTATTTAATTGTTGAAAATAAAAATTTTATTTTAAATAATAATTTTTATGTTATTTACAATACAAAATATAAGACTTTTTTGTTGAATAGATCACAAATGCTAGAGTAACACTTCTTTGTTCTGCAATTTGTTTATTTAAATTTGTTCTTAGTTAATTTATGACATCCTAAAATTCAAATTATAATGTCAAATTATTTATTGTTTTCAAATATTAATTTTATTTTAAAAATACTTCTTAAATAATATAAATATCAATATCAATGTAAAAGGTTAAAACGAAGTCGTGGGTTAACAGCGGTGTGATACAAATTGTTTTTTTCCTCTTTCATAAACAGTCCAAATCTGTCGTTTGCTTTTTCGTTTCAGATAGAAAGACAAGTTCATTCTCTTTTGATTCTTCAATCGATCCCACCGCCTAGCTTTGCTCGCCTCTCGTGTCCTCCATCACAGGTTCATGTCCCTTTTCTCTCTCCTCTCTGTTCTCTCCTCTATCTCATACATCTATCCTCTGAAATTGATTTTCATTTTCTAGGATAATTTTTTTCTTCTGCTGCTCTCTTTCAATTCGGCAAGACATCTAATATCAGTTTATTTATTTGTAATTTTTCACTTGGTTCATCCATTTGTGCAAAATCAAATCTGATTTTGGTTATATGTGGTGATTTTGGTGCTTAGTCAATTTTAATTTTGGATATATGTGCACCACATGTTTGATGTATTGTCCATCTGTTGCACTAGCTTGTACATTATAGCTACAAATTTAATGTCAGCGTAACCCTCTCAATTTTAAATTTAAGTATAAACTTAATCCATTTCATTTGGATACTCTGAACCATGTTTTGGAATTGATTTGTCTAATGTAAACTTTTATTTGTAAAACTCTATATGCCCAAACCTAATTATGAAGCAGGCGTTTGGTTGACCATAAATTTGTAATTGTTTCAGCTTTTTAAATGAAAATATTTAATTCTTTGTTATTATATTATTCATTATACAACTTTAACATTCTTTAACATTATATACATCCGGAGAACTTGAATGGTACATAACATGTACCTGTTTGTTTAAATGCCAAAAAGAGGGTAGACACCTATATTTTAACAAGTGTTGATAATTTTTCACTTTTATTTCTTCACAACCCTTAATTTTCTCATTAGCCTATCTGCAGTGGTTAAAGAACTTTATCTTTTATGGATTACAAACTATGTTTTACTAATTAAGCTTAAGTTGGGTCTAGTTTACAATTTATAAAGTCTTTCGAAAACAAAAGTTGAGGTGACTAATGTTTTTTTAACATTTATAATTGCAAGCTTCTTAAGTTAATTAACATATGGATTTTAATTTTGGAAAAAGGAGTGAGTTTTTGGCAATATCCTGTTAGCAAATTAATGTGTATTCATGCTTTCCTCTTAAATTTTTCTTTTTAATTGTTTTTTACTAATTAAATTACTATGCAGAATGAGAGATTTCAGTTGTTCTGGTCTCCCCTTCATTGTCTCTCTGTCTCTTGTAAGTTGCGACGTAGAACCATTTTGTTAGCTCTATAAAGTTCTCAAGTGATGTTTCTCATTTTTCAAGTTGTTGGTTATTACAGATTGAGCAGCCTTTATAGTTCTATTTTGCTTAGTGTATGCCTTTTTTTGCTACGATTACGTCTTTATTCTCATGTCGAAGTGTACATTGGAATGATGTCAAACACTTTGATGAGTGAATATGCATTACATTCAACACAATTACACGCATAAAGTAAAATATCCTGCAATTTTATTATTATGTAAAGAATATTTTTGTCATGATAGAAATTGCTAAAATAGAGTATGCATGTGCTTTCATCTCATCAGCATCGTATCAAGCTTTTTTTTTTTGATTTATAATTCTAGTGACTTTATAGGTCAGTGTGACATACCCATATTCAACTGTGCTACAACATAATCTCACGACTATAAACACATGATGAGTTGAAACTAGAATAGAAAATAATCAAAACCGGAAAAAATTGTATGGTTAGCTACAGTCCAATTTCAGATCAAAGCTGATGTGAATGTGTATTTCTCTCAATCAGATATATACTTCCTCTCTGCATTATGGAACTTTGTTTATCTCAATTTTTCTCGAATTAATTACTATTTTTCCCATCTTTGCACTAGAAGGGATCAACAATCTGGTGGGTTGATGGTTTTTTTAAAGATTGTGTAGAAAGTTCATTAACCCTCTCTCCTAGTGTTTTTAATTGATCTGATGGGTTACTCCCTGCTCAACTTAGCTTTGGGCTTTATGTTTATGCCGAGTAGAACTTCAAGTACTCTCAATTTATGTTCTTTATCTTTTACAAATCTTATTCTCTACATGCATGTTGGGTCCTAGTTCTTTGCAGTTCATTTAATTGGAGTGTACCAATATTTTTATTTTTGTAAACTGTGTAGAGGATTCCCAGTTTGACTTAAATATGTTTAAGCATCAACTTTAGTTTAAGTCTTTAATGTCATAATTCCCAATTTTCAGTTGTCTTTTTGCAAGTTACTCAACATTAAAGCAATTGAAGTGCATTTAATTAATCATTTACTATTTAATTCATGGTGTTACAGATGGTTGTGAAATGGATTGCTAAAGACTTCACGAATAATGAAAATATCAACTTCGAGGAAAATTGCCCCAATATACCCTCTCCGGTTTGAGTTTAAGGGTTTTGATATTTCAACTTTTTATTCTATAAAATACTTTTTTAGTTTTGAGGTTTTGAGCACGTAAGTCTTGGGTTTGTGTTATAGTACTCTTACTTGCTTACACTTGTTCACCAATTACCGAAAATAGATAGCTGCATGATTTAGGAATTAGACTATTGATAATGATTATGCTGACTACTTCTGCTTCTAGAGATTGAGAACTAGTGTCGAACAAAAGGTAAAAACTTGTAGATGTTAAAATTATTTTGGAACTGCATTATTGATAGTGATTACACTGGCTACATCTAAGTTCTGGTGGTATACTATGTCTTAGAATCTAAATTATCATCATTATTTTTCTTTTTGGATTTGTAGCAAATGATATTGTGATTGCCTATTTGTCTTTTTCTTCTTATGAGCAATACGGTGTACATTAGTACCACGTAGCAACTCTATTGTCTTTGTGTATTGATTTTGGCACTAAGTGCCTCTGGTGACCTATTTGCTTCATTGTCTTGACTTACTATTATTTTTAAATATGTGCAGGAAGACTGTTTCTATGACCTGCCTTACAATACTGGGTATCAAATTTTTGTGCTACGTTTACGGAAGACAAGGGACAAAATTATGAAGTGTACTCTCTATATATATGTAGATATATACTTTGATTGAAGAACTGTGGTAGCTTTAGATGATTAATTGTAAAGATAATGAATGATTATGTAGTGGATGATTTTATAAAGTTAATAATATTTTAGTTTTTTTGTATGTTTGCCATTATTTGCTATGGGGACATTGAGCCAGTCAGGTACACAAAAAGAATGTCAAATTTTGATTTGACAACAATGTAATTTGTTACTAAAGCATTGAACAAGTTTTAATATAGCAACAATTTTTTATATATTTAGTAACAATTTTTCGTTGCTAATGGCATTAAAAATATAATATTTGGCAACGAAAAATTAACCTAATAACAACGGAGAGGATATTGTTGTTAATACTAAAATAAAAGGCAACATTTTTTATCGTTGCAAATCATATCAACTTTCGTTGCACATATAAAGAAACTGCAACATATAATGTCGTTGCTAATCGATGACTTTCGTTGCTATTGAAAAATAATCAGCAATAAACATTTTCGTTGCTGATTCAACATAATGTCGTTGCCAAATAATATAATCAGCAACGAAAATCGTTGCTAAAAAGTTTACATTCCGCAACGAAAGCAAGCTTAGGCAACAATTTTTATAATTTACTGCAATGAAAAATGTCGTTGCAAAATGGTGTCAATTGCAACGAAAATGCATGGTCGTTGCAAAAAAAAAAAGTTCATTTCGTTGCTAATTAGTAGGCTTTTGCAACGAAATGGGGTTTTTAGCAACGAAATTTTAATTATTCTGCAACAATATAGTTTGTTGCTAAAGGATCGGTGTCTCTGTACGAAAGCCAAATTTCGTTGCAAAATGTATTACTTTTGGCAACGAAAAAAAAACGTTCGTTGCAGAACAATTAGCAACGCTCATTGCGCAACGAAAGACGCAACGACAGTAAAGTCGTTGCCAAAACCCTTTAGCAATGAAATTTGGCACCTTTAGCAACGAAAATCGGTTGTTGCTGAAGCCCCATTTTTTTGTAGTGAAGGATATTTCTCCTTTTCTTTCTTCTCATGGAATATTACATCAAAGTTCTTGTGTTCATACACCCCAACAAAATGCTAGGGTGGAAAGAAAACATCAGCATTTGTTAGTAATGGCAAGAAGCCTAAGATTCCAATCTGGTTTGCCTATACATTTTTGGGGAGAATGTATTCTTGCAGCCACTTTTCTAATTAACAAATTGCCTACTCCTGTTCTTCACTATAAAAGCCCTCATGAACTATTGTTTGGACATCCTCTAAGATATGATGCTTTAAAAGTTTTTTGGTTACTGAGTTTATGCTTCTATACACCAAACAGACAAAGTTGCTCCTCGAGCTATAAGAGGAGTATTCATAGGATATCCCAGAGGTCAAAAAGGTTACAAAATACTTGATCTCCAAACCAAGAAAATATTTGTCACCAAGCATGTCAAGTTCCATGAAACCACTTTTCCTTTTCTCACATCTTCATCCAACATAACTTCTGGAAATGATCCTCATGCAATCTTACCTTGGGTTGATACCTTTGTATCACCTACAGATTCTACATCTACTCATGAATCTCTAAATAAATCTCCAACTGAGTCATCTCTTATCAATTCTCCTGTTGTATCTTCTCATAATCATTCTACACCTGAGCTTTCTCAATCTGAAGTTTCCATTCCTTCTTCTCCTATCAATCTAGATGTCCCAGCTAGACTTTCTACTAGAACTAAAATAAGACCACAGTGGTGGAAGGACTATGATATATCTAGTAAATCTGCTAGCTTGTTATCAACTGTCACCTCTCCAGAATCTCAGGTATCTTCTTCTTCTAAATATGCTCTTGCAAATTACATTTCTTATTCTTCTTTTCCTTCCTCTCACCAAAAATTCATAGCAAATTTGTCCCATGTGGAAGAACCCATTTATTTTTCTCAGGCAGCCAAAGATCCTAATTGGGTCACAGCCATGAATAAAGAGCTTCATGCTTTGGAAGCTAATAACACATGGAAGTTAGTTGAACTTCCTAAGGGTAAAAGCACAGTTGGTTGTAAATGGGTGTATAAGATAAAATATCTTGCTAATGGAGAAATTGAAAGATACAAAGCAAGACTTGTTGCTAAAGGTTATACACAAGCTGAGGGGATTAATTACCATGACACTTTTGCACCAGTGGCTAAAATGGTCACAGTTAAATGTATTCTAACAATCGCTGCTGCTAGATCTTGGCCAGTACACCAACTAGATGTGAATAATGCTTTTTTACATAGAGACTTACTTGAAGAAGTTTACATGGATCTTCCTCAGGGTTATATAGTTCCCACTCATTCATCTCTTCTTGTGTGTAAGCACCAGAAATCCCTTTATGGGCTTAAGCAGGCCTCCAGGCAATGGTTTGCCAAGCTTACAACCAGTTTACTAGAAGTTGGGTATACACAGTCCTTAGCAGACTATTCCCTTTTCACACTCAAGAATGACAATTTGTTTACAGCTATTGTTGTGTATGTGGATGATATATTGGTTACATGTGATGATTTTGTTCAAGTTACAGTTTTGAAGCACATGCTTGATACCAAATTTGGTATTAAAGATTTGGGAGAAATCAAGTACTACTTGGGTTTTGAAATTGTTAGAGATCATCATGGTATTTTTCTCAGTCAGAGAAAGTTTATTATTGATTTACTGATTTTCGCTAACATGGTGGATGCCAAACCTTTAACTATTCCATTGGATCAGCATACTAAGATTCATGATAATGAAGTTTCTGGCGCATTACTTCAAAATCCTTCTATCTACAGAAGTTGGGTTGGCAAGCTATTATATTTAACCTTTCAAGACCTGACATTAGCTATTCAGTTCACTTACTTAGTCAATTCATGCAACAGCCAAAGGAAAAGCATCTTGCTGCAGCCACTAGAGTGCTAAGATATCTTAAATGCACAGCAGGTCAAGGTCTATTTTATCCTTCTAACAATAGTCTTGTTTTAACTGGATATTGTGATAGTGATTGGGGCAATTGTCCTACCTCTCGAAAATCAGTCACAGGCTTTTGTCTACTATTGGGTCCTTCTCTTATCTCTTGGCAGTCCAAGAAATAATCTGTTACCTCTCGCAGCACTGCAGAAGTTGAGTATAGGGCTCTCGCAACCACTACTTGTGAAGTTTTATGGTTGCACAGTTTATTAAAGGATCTTCAAGTCGCAATTACTAGTCCTACTCATATTCATTGTGATAATAAAGCAGCCATAGATATTGCTGAGAATCCAGTATACCATGCCAGGACCAAACATATTGAGCTTGATTGCCACTTTGTGAGGGAGAAGGTGCAGGCTGGGATTATCTCTCCTATCAAAGTTTCTTCCAAGGATCAACTAGCTGATCTTCTCACCAAAGCTCTAGGAAAGGTACCTCATTGGTTTTTAGCTTCCAAGTTGGGATTGCACAACCCTTGTGCTCCTCCAACTTGTGGGGGGAGTAATAGAGCTAACATGGTGTGTACTTCAGCTGCAACACATGTGAGACTTATGTCAGTCACATCAGCACCTATCATAGTGCTGCGATGCAAGATAGCAAATGCTCTCTCAATGACAGTTACCAAGCGTGAACAAGAGCTGGACCATGATGAAGCTGGTGTAGTACAACATTTACAACAGAATATTAACTACAGTTTATATAACTTTACCTTAGTTACATTGTTTGTAATAGTATAAATAGTGATATCCAGTAATTGTAACATAAGTAATGGAGAAATAAAATTTAGCTTCCTCTTTACGCTTTTGCTCTGTTTTGGCATATTCATTCATCTGAAGGAATCTAACAGTTTTAGTTCTTCGTGATCATCGTGTCCGTGATCTCATGAACATGAAAATCTTTGTTGATACAGGTTCTTTATATTGATGTTTCTTTTCCTGAAATTTCTTGTGTATATGTGGTTCAAGAACTTGGAGAATGTGAAGAAAAATATTTTTTTAGCAATTATTTAGTGTTTATATTTTAAAGAAAGATCCCATAATACTGGTGTTGGAATTGGAATTGGATATGTTCATTTCCTGACTCCTGTCTTCAAGGTTTTGAATAAAATCATAATCCAGTGGTTACATTGCGTTGTTTACTAAGTCTGTGGCAGATAGTTGTTGTCTTACTCTCATAGTGGGGAGTTTTATTTCAACTATTAAAAGTCGAAACTCTGTTAAAAGATTCAGAAGCCTTGCTCTCCCTCTTATGATGTTGAAGTCGATACTAAATTTTCGTTTCTGTTGTAATTGTGTCGTCTTCAAAATTTACTCTGATTTGCGCCTTGCAAGGAGAATACAACGTCGAGAGGGGAAGAAATATTCAAAATCAAGTTAGTAGACTTGTTATTTTGATGCACAAATGGACTACTATTTTGTGATTAGTTTTGGTGTCTGTAATCTTGTTATAAGGAGATGATAAGCATGCAAGCCTTTGAAAAATACAAAAATATACATGTCTGCCTTTTACTCATGCTTTGAAGGGTTTCCATATATTTAGTTTTCAGTGGTGAAAGCATGGAGAATGCATTAAGAGCGTGTTGCAAGGGAATTAATTAAAATTGGAAAAATCCTCACCCACGTCTATCTCCCACAGATGATTTCTGATTGCTACAATACTACTATGAGAAGCTGCCAGCAGATATTGCTAGCTCGATCCAGTTCTTGCTTCAGGTTTGATACAATCATACCTGTAATCATTTGTATGAATGCATTGTCTAATACACTTGCAGGAAATTCTGCTGTCAAAGCAATTTGGCTACTGCTTAGCAAGTAAGGGCGTACCAGAATCTAACATCATTTTCCTAAACCTTATAGCAGTAAGTTGTGATTATGGTTTATTTTCAGTCGTGGACAGCTTTTTTATACTTCAAAACTTCTAGTTTGGCTAAAGATTGTGACATCAGAGATTGATGCTTTCTAAACAAGGATTCATGGGGGAATTTGGAGATCGGGATTTTTTGTAAAACACACTGGTAGCAAGTAACTACTGGCTACACAATAATGAAACAATATTGCCATTTAGGTATCCAAGTTCCATTGGTGGTGGACAAAGTTTTGCTCCATCATGTACACGTTCATTCTCAGTACTGAAGAATAAATATCCTGGAGGCTCTAAAGCATAAAAACTTTATTATTTTCTAACTACAGGTCATATAGGAAAAAAGGTATGTATGCTCCAATCATCAACCGCATGGAGATTCACGCAAACACATTAATAGTTTCTTCATCAATGAAAGTCATCCTGTATCCTGTTCTTATTGCAGTAGTCTCAGCAATATTCTCTTCTTAATGCAGTCTCACAAATATTCTATTCTTCATGCAATCTCAACAATTGCAAATTTTGCCGATGGAAAAAGATTTAAGGGCGACATAACACTTTAGATAAGGAAAACTTCTCGAGTTTTTCATCCTGCAAACTGCAACATAGGTGATTGATTATGTGAAACTGATAATGTTCCTAGTAAACTCACGAGGCTCCTCAACGTCCCACTATAAACTGAGGCTGAACCACTTGGCCATACTTTTGGATATAAAAAATGTTAAAATATACGAGAAATGCCAGACACACAAACTATACACAAAAATTGTGTACAACCAGTATAAAAAAGAGAGAAAATAGGAACCGGGATCTTCCGTTGGATATTTTACACATTTCTATTGATAAGTAATACACGGGTCATACTTTTTTTACACAATTTTTTGTGTATAATTTGTGCACATAGTATTATTCATGATATATATGTATTAGAGAGCGTGTAGCACGTGCAAGCTTGTGTGTATAATATAAGAACATGACAAATGATTTTGATGATGTTTGATTTAGCACATATACCAAAATGTTTTCACCCCCATCTATCATCCAGCTAAGGAGAAACATTTCAAAATACATTCAATCAAGGTAGTCTAATAACTGGTAAAACTACTTACTAATTACTAAGGGCAAACATATTTTTCTCAAATAAAGAAAACAGAGTTGTAACTTGAGCAACAGAATAATTGGTTGAAACTCTTGGAAGTAAGAAAATAATTATAAAATACTTAACAAGACAATAAAAATGGTTAGGAAGAGATATGAGATGCTACAACACCACCTCTCCTTTTTATAGCAACAAAAGTGGATTTTTAAAGTAAAATATGACCTATTTAGAAGGATTTGCAGCCAATTACTGGCACCTGCTTCTTCAGCTTTGAACTTTCAATCTCAGTTGCTCAATCTTGTGACGTGGACTTGGTCTTCTTCTTCCTTGACGCAAAAGCGCTGGGTCCAATTTCTATAGACATTCGCTTTGCCCTGCAGAGAATCCTCAACAATGTAAGATCGACTTAGTCAGAGAAAGAAAATGCATAACAAGAATGCAACCCAAAGAAAAGTATACTTCTTGGAGAGTTCTCTCGCTTCTTTATTACGTTCTTCTTCAGCACCATCTGACGCAAGAAAAAAATCATTTTAGTTATAAGAACTGGTTTCAGAATAAAGCAAAATAAGCAAGCAAGTGAACCAAGGGGGTGGCAGAAATAGTTGACGCCTTGAAAGAAAACCCCCAATTTCACATGTTTAGCCAAAGCTAAATCACAGAGAAAATTGCACAACTACATTTTTTCATACACACATTAACAAGTATGTTATAGATTGTATGCAATAATAACTGTAAGCACGAGTAGGAAGCTAAATCAACTATATGTAGCCACATTTAGTAACATTTTCGGATGATTCATCAACTTCTTTCTTAAGAACAAAATGACTCTAAGCAATACAAGAAATTCTTTAACAAGGTTTCACCAATTAAAAAAAATGAAATATTGGCACGGTAAACAAGTTGATAATATTAGCAAATCGATCCCAGTTCAAAGGCATTCACTTCATGTTAAACCTGCTGCTTGAGTATTTGACTGGAGAAGAATGGACTCGCATTTAAATAATTTAACTGCACGAGTTATGGGCACTTTTTGATTATTTAAGAAATCCTTGACTTATACGCCATATGTTAAAACTGAAAGCGTTTAGATTCTAATTGTTCTCAAAACTGAAATTATCAATTCATTATATTTAGTTGTTATAAATAGAGTGGGGAAAACACAATCAATTCATTTAACAATGTATAAATCCCTGCCAATAGAAACATACCTGCTCCAATAGCATCATCTGTTTCAGGTCCTGACTCCGAATCAGAACCCCATCGATCACCTCCATTGTCAAAGTCCCAACGCTCTCCAGAAGGAGGCATCCAGAAATCATCTTCTTCAGAATCACTGTCCTTATCAGACAGATTCCTGACTTTAGAGATAACGTCATTTATGTTCTCCTCCTCCTCCATTTGTTTTTTCTTTTTCTTCTTCAAACCATCTGCTTTTTTCTTTACGACTTTATCTGGATTCTGCTCGCTCTGACCTTCAATCATTCCATTTGATGTTTGCTTTTCAGCTTCTTTTTTCTCTGTTTTTCACATTACTCCATGTTTTGGTAAAATGGCACTTCACTATATAAATACTTGGAACTTCAATTGTTCAGACAAAATGACTTTTAAGAGCTGAAGATGCACTAGAAGAGTTTTATCCACATAATAAATGGCACCAATAACAGAGTGAAAAAACAAACCTAACATGTTCAGAAATCGTTTTCCATTGATATGCTTCCATATATGCTCCTCAGATTTATTCACAGTAAGTCCAGTTAACTTACATGTCAACTTTGAGCTGAAACAACAAACGAAAAAAAACTCATATCAGCACAATAGTTTGAAATTAATACACACACACACACACACATAAATATATATATTATTTATTATCATGTGGGCGAGGGGCATAGAACCTAATCTCGACCCTAGAACAATTAGAACCCGTACCATTGGCTTGATCCCTGCACCTAGGAGTACCTAGAGATCGAGCTCATTGGGCTTAATTGCATTCTACCAACTGAAATACCCTTCCGTAACTATCTAATTCTATTAAACACTTTGGACATTGTACATATCAATGAATAGTTTCCAAGAGATACTAAAACCCTTAATCTGAATATCTAACAATTCAAGACTGATGATATATTGCTAGAACTCATATTGCTAATGCTAGAGAAAGTGCTGCATCAAGAAATTGTATAATTTTCATAAAAATTAAACTTTGATCTGGCAGTAAAAAAAAATCTTTGTGATAACATTCCCCCAGTCAAAAAATCAGCATTCCAGACTAACCCACTTCCCAGTATTGTGTCAAAAACCAATCGATAATTAAAGATTAGCGACCAATAATTCAACAGATATATATATATATATATATATATATATATATATATATATATATATATATATATATATATATAAAAGAACGTAAATGTATATGCCTTATATAAACCCTGAACCCTAATAAAAAGGAAGATAAGAAGGGGATTGGATTACCGGGAGAGAGGGTCTTGCTGAAACATATTCAAAGGGGGTCTTTTGCGGGCCAAAGCGGAGTCAATGATACCCAAACGGCAATGCTTGCTCTGCTCGTACGATTCCCTGGCGTGGGCCGGCAACTCATGGCCTGTCTCCACGCATTTGAACCGGCCGTTTCCGAGGTCCTTAAACGTCGGTGAGCCCAGTAGATTCTCACCTTCCTTTCCACCTTTTTTACTCTCACTATTTTCCTTTCCTTTTCCCTTCTTCCCCATTACTCTCTCTCTCTCTCTCTCTCTCTCTCTGTTGCACACACTGATGATACTCAAGTGTCACCGCCCCTCACTGGCTACGCTAGGGCAAACGCAATGGGAGTGATGGCGATACGATTAGACGACATCGTTTCTGGTGAATATCTACAAGTTGTGTCCATATTTTATTTTAGAGAATTAATTTTTTCACAACTAAAAATAATAATAATACTTAGACAATATTTCAATTTTCACACTTATATATGAGAGAAAATTTGTGAAAATATTAATTCCATATTTTTATTATTTATAAATTTTTTTAGTATACTAATTAAGGCATTTTTCCACAAATGGAAGGATAGTAATTTATTTGATAAAATTTTCTTATTATAGAATTTTGTCAAATAATAAGTCTTCCAAAAGAAGCTCATTTATCTTTCTATTTTTTAAGCCAAAGAGACATATTTGATGATAGTACAAAATCATAAATAAATTTAAAGTTTGGCATCACAATATTATTTTGATGTAAATTATTTTTAAATGAATATTCAATACATTTTGAGATTAAATACGTAAACAAAAATAATTTTTTAAAGTTTATAAATGAGACTTTTTTTCTTAATGAAATGGAGGGAGTATATATTATCAAAATATTAATTATGATAACATTATGTTGGAGTGTGTCCTAAAAAAATCTTGATACATTTAAAAAATTAATAGCATAAGAAAAGATATTGACTAAGTAAATAATTTCAAAATATCAAGTATCAAATTATTTTCCAAAAAGAAAAATCAAGTATACAAATCATAACTAGTAAAGATTAAAGCCTAATTGTCTAATGGTTGCACCAACATAAATTTGGAAGCAATGAAGGAATTCCACCATAAGAGACAACCCAAAATCATAATTGCTACCCCATTCTTTTAGTGTTTGAAAAAATAGTGCACACCTTAAAAAATATATAAAATGAAGGTTTTTATACTCGGACTGATTATCGATTCGAAAAAGGTATAGGGTGAATGGATCACTAGTTCAATCAGTGGTCGAACTGTTATTGACTCAATGACGTCATTAATATATATTAGTAGTAATTAATAAAATTTTAAATTTTTTGTTTTTTTATGAATTAAAACATAATATATTTGAGTTACAATATTATTAAAAGTGATTAATTTTAATATTTAAAACATTTTGGTACAAAAAAATATTAAAAAATAATTAACACCGGTTCCCTAAGTCAACTTAATTGGCTTACCGCCGGCTCGACCAGTGGTGAACCGGTTCTACCGAATTTTGACAAAAAACAAGTTAATGGTCCAAACTAGACCAGTGTGTCGACTGATTCAAATTTTATCGATTAAACCGACAGTCGGGTAACAGGTTTTAAGACCATGTATAAAATAATAAGGGAGAACTGACCACAAGGTCCACAACTAATTAAACGAAGAATAATATTATTAAGTTTTATTTAATAATACAGTTGGTGAAATGTTAGAGTTATCCCCCATCATTAGTAATTTTAGTAATGAAACGGCTGAAATGACAAAATTATTATTTATCATTAGGTAATTGTTAAATAAAAATTTGTGAAATGATTGTAATCAGTTGATTATGATAACAACTCAAGACGAGTAATTTCTGCTAAAATAAATGAAATGCCAAAATTACTATTACCATTAGTACTTTTAACTTTTAAGTAAGCAAGTTGGTGAAATGTAAAAAATTATTGGTAAATAATACTCCCTCCGTTTCTTAATATAAGTCTTTTTAGAGGAATGTTTTTGTTCCTAAATATAAGTCGTTTTAGAATTTCAAGTAAGTATTAATTGTTTAGTTTCCAATATTACCCCAAGTATTAAATATAACTTTGGTTCTCTCACTATTTTTTGTCCAATAAATAACAATCTCTTCTTCCAATACAAGGGTAAAATAGACAATTGATATAATAGTTAATACTATACAATTATTTTTTTAATATTTGTATATAATTTTAAAATGATCTATATTAAAAAACGGAAGGAGTAATATATACCCACAATACTTGCTACTTCATTTTACCCCTTAAAACATACCACTCATCTCCAAATAATTGAAAACAAAAAAGTGCATTCAGCCTGAGCACAATGCCAAAACCTGCCAAGTTTAGCATTTTGCTGGTTCGATTAGTTTTCCTCGATAAAGAATGGAATTGTTATTTTTATAAGAGAAATTTGGTATTTTCATAAGGTTTTATTGATATGAATGTGAGTTTCATTTACTATTTACTTCATATATTTCTTAATATAAGTCGATTTAGAGTTGTGCATAATTATTAAAAAAATAATTGTATAACATTAAATATAATATCAATTGCCTATATTATTCTTGTATTGAAAAAAGAGAGTGTTATTTATTAGACAGAAAATAGTGAGAGATTCAAAGTTATATTTAATATTCGGGATAATATTGAAAACTAAGCAATTAATGCTTACTTGAAAATATCAAATGACGACATATATTAAGAGACAAAAATATTTTTTTAAAACGATTTATAATAAAGAATGGAGAACGTACGTAAGGAGAGTATTGTGAAATTATCAAATAATTTGCAAGCTTATATAGTTATATGTATATTTATACTTTATACAACCACAGATAAATCGAGTCACACCAAAATCCCCAATCCTAACTAGCTTTAGTAATATTATTTATAAAATAAAAAAGAAATTAAAAGTAAACAAAATTTGATATTCTTCCCGGGATAAAAGGTTCAAAACTCAATTATTAATACATTTTCATATTTTAAATAAAATCATGTCAATTTTAAACTTAAAAATATAAATTTAATAAACTTATAAACGACTATCGTGTAAGTATGATATAGCGATATTTTTTAGTTAGCCCCAAATCATCTAAATAATTTAAAAGCTTGGTGACTCAATAATTCAAAAATATTTATTTATTCTTTACTCAATTCTTAGCGACAAATGATATATTATTTCTTAAATAACAAATGTACTTAAATTTTGTGAAAATCTTAACTTTGGAGATGTTGAGTCGGCTTTTGAGAATATCAAAATTTATGACCAATAAATATTAAATATAAAAAAAAACTTTTAGACTATTGAGTTACAAAACTTGAACTACTAAATAGACTGGGACCAACTAAAATGAGTGTTTACCTTATTATATTTTGGTATAAATTTATAATAATAAGATAGAACACAATTTGAATGTGGACGGAAAAAAGACGGTTCAGATTCATTCTAATTGATTTGGGCGATAAAGCACAAGAACGGTTCATATTGATTTTAATTTTCAAATTGTTAGAACGGAAAGAGAGGGAAGATTTCATTACGCCGTGACTTCAGACAGAGACAATTATTAGTAAATAGATAGATCTTAAAGGGAATTGATATTTAAAAATAATTGTTACACAAGGTTCTTTCACATGAAAAGTAAATAGGTCCCAAATTATGTCAGAGAAATCTTATAAAAATATTATTTTTTACTAGTCAAAATAATAATTTTCATCTTAAATGGACTTTTTAAAAATCAATATTAATCTTATACTCCATCCTTCTAAGATAAAATCAAAATTAATTTTTTGAGGTCAATTTAAGATTTTTTTAAAATTCAAAGCGATATAAACTCATCTATTTTTAAAACATTACTTAAGAAAATAATGAATTATTTAAAAAGTTATAAGAATTAAATGATTTATTATTTCCAAAATTAAAGTAAGTTTTAATTTATAATTAAAAATATCTCAGATCGAATCTAAACTTGATTTTATATATGGGAACGGAATAAATATTTTGAAATATAAGGGGATGCTCTGCTGTTTCCCCTGAATTCAGTTATGCTTACACAAACATCAATCCAAATTTCCAACCCAAACGCGAATATTTTTTGCAAAATTCTAATAAACAAATATGTTAAAGAAGTTTTTTCAGTAATAATAGACTCCCTTGAAACATTAAACGACAATCTTTTTCTCTTTTCTCAATCCCTCTTCCTCCTCTGCTACGAAAAGAAGGAATGTGAAGCCAAATGTGTTAGAAAAAATAACAATTAACAAGACGAATAATATAGTAAATTAGAACAACTTAGCTAGAAAATCGAGGCGTAATGTAGCTACTGTCCTAAAAAATGATTTCGCCCCCACTAATAATAATCACAGTACATATGGGCTGCCGGCGGTCACTCTCTAGGATTCAACGTCGAAGTCTCCGATCATGTGTACTCACAGAAAGAGGCTTTGGACTTGTACATGTGGATTGCTTAATTAACAGTGTAAGACCCCGATTTTTTTTTTATAAAATGGAATTTCCTTTATTTATTATTTTGAAATAGTAAGGGTTTATTTGATTAATGTAGTTAGTTATGGGTAAACTGCGCAAATATTTTTTAAATAAGCAGGTGGTTATAAAATATTCATTGTTGTCGGGGAATATTCGTTTGGTCGTGGAATATTCTTTCTGTCGGAGAATATTCGTACGACGGCGTAACCATTTGTGGACCCCATAACAGAATAACTGTCGGATGAAGAAAACGATAAATTTGAGTTTTTATAAATAAACGGCGTAATTATTACCGTTAACACTGTTAGAATACCCCGTGATTAAAATACAGTAATACGCATAGTTGCACAGTAGCACACGGTATTGCACAGTATAGTTGAATTATTGATTCTTACGTAAGAAGGCACTACTCAATAATTGTTACAGTAATTACTGTTCAATATTTTATTTTCTTGATTCAATAATTGTTGCGTTGATATTTTATATTATTGTTGTTTCAATAATTGTCACTACACACTATTTTCCATTATCAGATCAATAATTCATATTATTTGAATAATATTATTAGATAACATTATTGGTAATGTCTAGAAAGTTCTGTCAAGGAGAGGTTTGGTCACCTAATTGCGCGTCAGTAAGGAGAAATCCTTATTGAAAAGCCCCCTCTTTCCTGAGAACGGCCTGATTGTCATAATTGTGATTCTGTAATATTATTTGTGAATAATTAATTATTAATTTATATGATAAGAAAATATTTATTTGATGTGGATATAAATGAAGGATTTATTTATTTATGTGGTTATAAATGAAAGATTTTAGTATGAATTATTTGTTGAAAATTTGGCAATTATTTCTCCGATAGAATATTCATTCAAAATATTATTATAATATTTTATAATTGGCTAAATAATAATATTATTGTTATAATATATATATATATATATATATATATATATATATATATATATATATATATATATATATGCATGTGATTAAAAAGATGGAGTAAACAAATTGCATTCGAATACATAGCAGTATATCTTTGTGTTTTCCTTAGTGGGTTGGTGGATGCTTTGTATTCCTTGTTGGTGGCTTGATTGAATTAATGTCAGCATAATGGTATGAGATTTTCCATGTGGACCTCACCTATAAGGAAGATATGAGTGGTTAGTGTTTTGTTAGGCCATTTGTTGGTGAAAATACGTTGCGGCAAACTTGATTTCAAAGGATGGACCCCCACCCATATGGAAAATATGTTAGGTTTGAAAATTAGGCAGAGATGTTAGGCAGAAAAGTTAGGCAAATCTGCTTAACTTTTCTTTCCTTCCGTTGCTATAAATAGGGGGTAACCCCTCCTTCCTCATCACATCATTTCTAAATTCAGAAATTCTTATTCCATAGTATGTGTGAGTATTTTTTTTCTTGAGTATACGAATATTTTGAGGGAAGTTTTTCTACAAGATTTTCTCAGAATAATATCCGATATTCCAGTCAAATCCAGTTTCTACCAAGGTAAAGGATATTATTTTATTTCAATACTCGTAAGAAATATTATTTTCTTTCATACTCCATAGTATGGAAGGGATATTATTTCATTTCATATTCTCTAAATTTGAACTTACTATGGTAAGTATTGCTTCTATAATTCCTGAAATGATTAGAAATTTCATTTCATCTAAATATCATTTTATAGGAATATTGGTCTGAACTTTTTTATCAAATTTGAAACTTTTCATGACGGGGTACTGTTCACAGTTACTATTCACGGGTACTGTTCACAGTTACTGTTCATGGGTACTGTTCATGGGTACTGTTCACAGTTACTATTCACGGGTATTGTTCACGGGTACTGTTCACAAAAGAAAAAAAAATTATATTTTTTTTTTCAGGTTATCTGTTGTGACCCTTATTCTTGAAATTAAATCCATATTTTGATCTTCATTCTTGAATTTTACTCCACTATAGTTTATTATGGAGTATTATTGAACTTGGATAAACTGAAATACGAATCCCTAATATTTGTCCTTCTGTTTCACTGGATTCGTTCATTAAAATATTTTTCATCATCCTCAGTCCTAAATAATGATATTACTGAATATCTTTGGTCGTAGTGCAAAGATGAATGATTAACTGATGAATATCTTTGGTCCGTAGTGCAAAGATGAACAGGTGTTGAGATGAACATGACTGACTGGTGATACAAATGAATATCTTTGGCATGTAGTGCAAAGATGAATATTTGATTAAAGATGGTTATTGATTGTCGTTACAGGGATAAAATATTGATGATGAACTTTTAAATCTTAGAAGATAGTAGAACTCATTCTCTACTTGACTCTTCTAATGGTTTGCCTGTTTCCGCTGCAGTTGTTGATCTAAAACTTGTTATTGTCTATTATATTTTATCAGATTTTTCCTATTGAATACTAATGATAATTTGTTGTATATTATCTTAGTCATAATATTCTTTACTGGGCTAGTTAAGCTCACCCTTTTTCTTTTTGTTCCATTTTTCTTCCCAGGAGGTGAGAACATAGCAGGAACTAACGGGGTATGGAGTAATGGTTCAGGATAGATGTATTAGTAGTCCTCACTATTTTGTAAAATAGTGTATCAATAATTGTAATGAGGACTCCTTTTGAGTTTGTATACTCTCTATTAGACTATATTTGTATTCAAACTCACAGTTATATGTGTTGTCGTATTTTGCACGACAATTGTATTATGAAGTTGTATTTATTTCTGTACCATGTATTTGGCGACTCAGAATGGGTGATGTATACCTATTTTGGGGGCGTCACAGTTGGTATCAGAGCTTAGGGATATGGTCTCTGGCGGAGATCGGGGAATATATAACTAGGAGAGGAGAGATGAGTAAATCCTTCGCTAGTGTGTCATACCTAAGCTTATTTGAGTATATGGTTAATATGTGATATGTTAATTTGTTTAATTAACCCTTGTTTTATGGCAGTATTTAAGAATGGTTGCTGAGAACGTTAACAATGGAGTGTATGAGAATGTGGAACACAACTTTAGTCACAAACCAGAGAGAACGTATAACAGGAAGGCAATATTCCTCCTGTAAACAACACTACTGAGCAAACGATGAATGATTGAATGTTTAGGAGCTTTTTGAAGTTCATGCAAAATCAGACGAGGGAGACTCGTGCACAAAATACGGGTGGAATGCTA
>CM029013.1:52487858-52577226 GCA_016801055.1 Panax notoginseng | reverse complement strand
TACCCATGATGGGTAACTGACCTCCACAATGCGTCAGTTCTTATTCTTTTTATATATGTCTTCTTCCTCATGTTATTTCTAAGTCTAGGAAAGCTTCACAAAGAGAGATTGAGAAATTGTTGAAGGAGAGTGTGAGTTGTGTGATCTAAAGGATTAATTGAGAAAGGTTTCAATTCTACTCATTCACACTTTGGGTAATCTCTTCAACCCAATTTTTCTTTTTACGTCACTAAGATTTTCATGATTATGGCTCTCAATTTTTTCTGTTAAAATCCCTACAATTGGAAATTTCTTTGATTATGGGTTTATGTATGTGTTAAGGTGTATCATATCGTATTTGATTATATATATATATATATATATATATTATATATATATATATTATATAAACCTTATTATCAGTTTCATGATATTATAACGTATATTATTGCTTCAAAATTTCAGAGTATGGAATATGGTCATATGGCCCTTATACGTGATTTTAATATGTCAAACATAAATTGTTTTGTAAAATTCCCACTCGTATATAATTAGACATGTTAAAACGAAGGAAACAAAACTTGAATGGACGAATTCGGTATTATAACGAACCCCGCAGTGTTGATTTTCATGTTTTGGGTTTAAAAGTTTCTAAAACACCAAGAACAGTAAATTACATGTTTTAATTCTGCAATTTACGTGTTTTAACTCATTAAAATCATGCTAGAAGGGTTGAGTAGTTGTTATATGTATATTATAATGTCTAGGTATGTCTAAATTCATGTAGAAAATAAGAAATTGGTAGAAATTGGCATGTTCTACGATTTTTCGCGAACTGCAGTTTCTGTGTCTAGTGCGCCGCGCCGTAGCGCCGATTGCAGGCACAAGGACCGCGCCGCAGCGCCATTGACCTGGCTGCAGTGCGGGCCGCGCCGCAGCGCCGAGATTAAGTACAACAGTTGCGCCGCAGCGCCACTCTCCAGAATATTCAGAAATAAAAATTTTAAAGTGTTCAAGTCCATGAATGTGATGTTAACCTAAATTAATGAACATAGAAGTATGTTAGAAGTAAAATGAGATGTTAAATTAGATTCTTAACACGTCAATAACATAATTGCATGTGGATTGAATTATTGAATGCATAATTAGCTTATTATTTGTGAAGTATAAAATTGTGTGACAATAAGTATGATAAATTGACTAAGTATGGTCATAACCTGAGTTAGACAAAAAGAATGAGCTTATGATGACTAGTTACATATTAATTAACTGGAGTTGTGAATGGAAATGGTATGTAGGATATAATCAAGGAACATGTATAAATTACGTGTAATCTACGCACAAGGTAAGTTTCTTAACCCTACTCGTTATCCTTATATGAGTTATAAGTTGTCTCTTTACATCGAGCAAATTCTCATTATTATTGATCAAGTCCATTTTGTTATATCAAAAATATATTATTCTTTCAAAGCATGATGTTGTTATACAATAATTATTCTATTGTATATCTCTTGGAATTGTTATTCGATTTAAATATCAGTTATTGTGAATCTTGTTAGACTAGCGAATCCTTAATGATTCGACTAGTCCATAGTTGATAAGCGTTCTAAATTTTAGAACCCTTGATGAATTATCCAAACTAAACTTCCTTTGGTGCGGACTCTAATGTCAAACTGAGATGAACAACCCTGTATAAGGGATTACTTATGCGTTAGCGTTAAGATATTGTGCACAGTATGGTACTAAGGGTTGATCCCCCTAAGTACGAGAAGAAGAGTCCATAGTCTTATGACTGTTAAAGGTTTCAAGTATAAATACTTGACAACCTAGGACATAGTTCAAGGTCTTGTGACCCTCAGAAGTTCTTTTGTTTCTTGTTATTCATTCTTGATTCAAAAGCTGAGCTTTCATGTTTTAGAAGCCTTTAATTATTCGCATGTTATTATTTCTTTATTATATTGTTATACTTGTGGGCAATCGTGCTCACTCTTGCGTAATAATAACATTGCAGTTAAGAACGAAAGAACCGACGAGCCTTCTTCTAGCAAAGGCAAGGGCAAAGCTATTAAGTGATGAAGACGTGTTATTAAATTTTAAGAATGTTATTGTCAAGACTTGATGTTGTTTAAGACTTATTATTTATTTACGTTTCCGCACAGATGTTTAAGGTTAGTATGACCTGGGATTGTATTTATTATTCAGATGTTGTAACCCCATAAGGGGAGGATTTATTTCTATCTATTGCATGGTTTGCATTTATTATGGGTAGATAGATATATGATGTTGTATAGTGAACACCAAATCATGTGGGAATAGAAGTACCCGAATTTGGGGGTGTCACAATATCGCTTCTAATCTGAAATTTGATTGACAATGTTGTTACGTTTGTGTCTAGCCGTAATGCACTGCATATCATGTTTTGCATTTCTCTGAACGAACAAGTTGATGGAACTAGTATGCTGGTAACTTTAAATTTGGTGTATTAGTTAATATCAGTCCATGTACCGTTGAAATAAAATACAACTGGAATCATCTCCATTGTCTGACAACAGAATAAGTATTGTAAAGTAACCAAATCAATGTTAGCTAGTAACCAAACTACATGATGTAAGTAACCAGAACATAAAATACATTTGTACATTCATCTTACAATAGAAATAATCAGTATATTGATATTTGTTACCAATTAAATTATAACAGTTGTATGCAGGTAACCAATGTAGCCAATAAGTAACCACCATATGAAAACAAACCCATATAAAACACCTTAACATTATACAGTACGTAATCATAACAACTTTATACAGTAACCAAATACATTTTAGACTGTAGCCAACACATATTTATTTAGTAATCACAAGATAAACACATTTTCCATTGCATTTTTATAGTAAAAAATAACTAGTATAATTTGTTTGTTACCAACTAAAGGCAAACTTTTGTAAGAATGTAACCAATGTAGCTAACAAGTAACCATTAATATAAAAAACATAAGTAGAAGTGTATATTAATATGCTTCAGCAACCAATAATACAGTAACCTATTAATCATTGCAATAATTAAGTTTGCATTAGTCAGTAACCAAGTCAGCATTAGTCAGTAACCATTATAGTGTTACACACTAAGCAAGTCAACATTTGTCAGTAACCAATATAATTTTACACAGTAACCAAGTCAGCATTAGTCAGTAACCAATTCAACATTAATTAGTAATATTATGAAGTAACCAAGACAGCATTAGTCAGTAACTAAGACAGCATTAGACAGTATAATATTACACAGTAACCAAGATAAAAGTCAGTAACCAAGACAAAATTAAACAATAACCAATTTATATAACATTAGTAACATAATATAAATCATGTTTTCAAATACATTTTGCAATCACAACATTCAGTATTCAAACTTTGTGATAGTTTTAAGTTCGAAAAACTTAAAAAAGGTAACCAATATAGTAATTTGTAGTAACCATAGGTAACTATATGCTTATAAATTTTAAATTCACATACCTCAGTATTTGTATCGAAGTTGATGTTGATCTTGTATTCAACAATCACTGTAGTAATTAAGTTTTTGGTTACTGAACTTGAAGGCGTTGTTGATTTTGTATGCTATTTTCGATCTTAGAGATGTGTCGCGACAACAGATTTCGTCTTCTTCAATTACGAGTTGCGTCGCGACAGGAGGCTTCGTCTTCTCCGATATCAAAGTTGTGTCGCGAAAGAAGATTTTGTCTTCTCCGATTGATTTGGCGTTGATCTGTTATTCCGATATCAAAGTTGCATGTTTCCTCAGTTGTTTGAATTTAAGTACGGTTAGTTACAAATATGAAAGTCGATAACTGACGTGTAGGAGTTAATGATACGTGATTTTAGCAACGTAATATATTGTATTTTGTTATTTTTGTAATTACTTTCTAATTGTTGTATATTAGTGTTAAGGACCCATTATATTATACCCCCTATGTTATTTGTTCAATATATATATATATATATATATATATATATATAAAAGTGAATCAAAGTAAAATTCAAATAAGTTTTTTAACCCTTTATAGTTGTCAAATTAAAATACAGATATTACGTTGTTGCATATTACATATCAAAAGAAATTAATTCCTTAGATTGGTACTAAGGATACTATATTACATTGTGTCGAATGTGATTATGGCTTTTTGCTTAGGAGAAGTTAATTTTAGGGGAAAAAATAGAGTAGCAAACTGAAAATGAAATACAAGTATTTTCATCTTATGTTATCTATTCTTTTTTTATTATATAAATTTTTTATGGGGTGCAAATTCTCTTCAAATTTTAATACTCATTACAAGTATAAGATGGGACAATTTATTCAATTTTCCACTGTTATGGTGAAAAGTCAACGAATAACAACAATAACGCCAATGCTAATCCCGTCCAATAATTAGTGAACTTACTAGCTGGAGCAATGAATAATCAACCTCAAGCTCCACCGAATACTTCATTAAAAGAAATCAAGTCGTTGGGACCGCCAGAGTTTAAAGGCTCCATGAACTCGATCGAAGTTCAGACTTGGGTTATGGAGATGGAGAAGGTTTTTGAGGTCGCAAGAGTCAGAGAGGACCAGAAGACTACTTTTACAACGTTTATGCTGAAATTTGAAGCCAATTTTTGGTGACAAGCAAATAAGGTCCGTGGAGGAGAAGGTAGGATTATCTAGGAGAGGTTCAAGGAGATGTTTTTCGAGATGTATTTCCTGACTACCTCGCAGAACCAATTGGAGGTTCAGTTTCTGGAATTAAAGCATGGGAATATGTCCGTACCAGATTATGCAGCTAGATTCAACGAGTTGGCAAGGTTCACCACATATCAAGTGCACACAGACGAGAAAAAAGTAAGAAGGTTCGAACAAAGACTGAAGCCGTGGTTGTATAGTAAGGTGTCGATGTTTCAGTTGAAGACATTCGCCGGGGTACTAGAGAAAGCCATACTCGCTGAAGGTGGAAGGGATACGGTAACCAAATACAATCAGGATCAGAAGAAGAAGAAGAATGAAAGTGAAGGAAATAACAAGGCTAGTGGAAGTAATACAAGAGGAGGTAATAATAATCAGAAGAGAAGGTGGTCTGACAACACATCAACCGAAAACCAGCAAGGAGGTCAGAAGAAAAGGATTGAAGCGTGCCCGACCTGCGGGAAAGCTCATTTGGGAGTGTGTATGAAAGGTAAATGTGTGTGCTACAATTGTAGTCAGGAAGGCCACATAGCACCTAACTGTCCTAACCCAAAGAAAGGTGCCTGCTTCACTTGTAGTTCAAAGGATCATTTGGTAAGAAACTGTCCTAAAAAAGGATCTGGAGGGGCAGGATCAGGAGGAAACCGGGGAAATAGCAGTGGAAGCGCGCTGACCATCATAGGACCAACCGCAACCAATCGACCGACCACCAGGACTTTCAATATGACGGTGCAGGATGCAGTGCAGTCGCGTGATGTGGTGTTAGGTATCATTCCGATCAATAGAGTTAATGTTTACGTATTATTTGATTTGAGTGCTACTTGTTCATTTATATCCGATGACTTTGCTAAGAATTTAGAATTGCCTAAGGATGAGTTAGAATACCCCATGGACATAGAAATCACGAATAGAGAAATAATCCCTGTTAAGTACGTGCATAAGAACTGTAGAGTGGATATTAAGGGTAATATCATGAACGTAGATCTTATCCCTATTCGACTTGGGAAATTTGACGTTATCTTGGGAATGGACTGGTTATTCAATTACGGGGCAGTAATTGATTGCCAAAAGAAACGTATTAACCTTATGACTCCGTCAAAGGTTGTGTTTTATGGTAGCAAGTCGCCTAGACAAGCGAGTTGTCTGACGATGATGCAGGCCAGGAAGTTGTTACGATAAGGATGTATAGGATATTTAACTTACATAGTCGACAGTCGTAAAGAGAATCCGAAGGTAGAAGAGATACCTGTAGTGAGGGACTTCGCCGACGTATTTCCGGACGATTTTCCAGGACTTTCGCCAGATAGAGAGGTTGAATTTGTGATCGATTTGGCACCAGGAACGGCTCCAATATCGAAGGCACCATATAGAATGGCGCTGGTAGAAATGAAAGAATTGATAGTACAACTACAGGAATTACTGGATAAGAAGTACATTCAACCAAGCGTATCGTCGTGGAGAGCACCGGTGTTATTTGTAAAGAAGAAAGATGGGACGATGCGGCTTTGCATCGATTATAGAGAACTAAATAAGGTCACAATTAAGAATAGATATCCATTACCGAGGATCGATGATCTGTTTGATCAATTGAGGGGAGAAAAATACTTTTCCAAGATAGATTTGAGGAGTGGTTATCATCAACTGAAGGTGAGACCAGACGATGTACCGAAGACAACGTTCAGAACACGATATGGTCACTATGAATTTTTAGTAATGTCGTTTGGTTTAACGAATGCTCCTGCAGCATTTATGGGACTAATGAATGGTGTGTTCAAGCCGTTTTTGGACAAATTTGTAGTGGTATTTATAGATGATATTTTGATATATTCGAAAACCAAGGAAGAACATGAAGAGCATTTGAGATTAACGTTGGAAGTATTGAGAAAAGAGAAGTTGTATGCTAAGTTTTCGAAATGTGAATTCTGGATTGAAAGAGTACAATTTCTTGGACATGTGATCGATAGGGATGGAATTTCAGTGGATCCCTCCAAGGTTGAAGTTGTGATTAACTGGGATCAGTCGAAGACACCGTCGGAAGTAAGAAGTTTTCTTGGATTGGTAGGTTATTACATAAGATTCATTCAAGATATTTCCAAGATCGCAACTCCGTTAACGAATTTGACTCGAAAAGCTGTGAAATTTGTTTGGACGGAGAAGTGTGAGGAAAGCTTTCAAGAATTGAAGAAGAGGTTGAGTGCAACACCTGTGTTGTCTCTTCCGAACGATACAGGAAATTTTGTGGTTTATGGTGATGCGTCACATAAGGGACTTGGCTGTGTGCTTATGCAGAACGGTAGAGTCATTGCGTATGCGTCACGACAATTGAAGGATTACGAGAAGGGGTATCCGACCCACGACTTGGAGTTAGCTGCAATGGTTTTCGCTTTAAAAATCTGCAGGCACTATCTCTACTGGGAGAAATGTGAAATATATACAGACCACAAGAGTCTGAAATATATTTTTACACAGAAAGAACTGAATATGCGCCAAAGAAGGTGGTTGGAATTAATTAAGGACTACGATTGTGAGATTTTATACCATCCGGGTAAGGCAAACGTGGTTGCCGACGCCTTAAGTAGAAAGGGTCGGGAGAAGTTGATGATGCTGACAGCTCAGAAGGAACTGATTTCAGCAATGGAGAAGTTGGAGTTAGAAGTGAATTATCCTATGGAAATAGATGAGAAACTGTTTCAGATGTAATCTGGTACAACCCTACTGGATAAAGTTAAAGAGGCTCAACTTCAGGGCGATGAATGCAAAAAGGTGATAAGGAAGATATCTGAAGGAAGTGAACCGAGATTTAAGATGGACAAGGAAGGAATACTAAGATTTAAAAGCAGAATTTAGGTATCGCCAATACTAGAGATTAAGGAAGACATTTTGAGCGAAGCTCATAGCTCACGATATTCGATTCACCCTGGTAGTACCAAGATGTACCAAGATCTTCGACAACATTTCTTGTGGCCTAATCTGAAACGAGATGTTGCAAAATGTTTTGCTAAGTGTCTAACCTGTCAGAAAGTGAAAGTAGAACATCAGAGACCGAGTGGGTTGCTACAACCGCTAGAGATCCCAGAATGGAAATTGGAACATATTACAATGAACTTCGTGGTTGGCCTTCCGACGACTCAGAAAGGCTACGACGCAGTATGGGTTATCGTTGACCGACTGACGAAATCCGCACATTTGCTTTCGATAAAAATTAGATTCAACTTAGATCAGTTGGCAAGGTTATATGTAAAAGAGATTGTTTCGAGGCACGGAGTACCGGTGTCAATAGTTTCCGATAGGGATCCGCGCTTTACATCAAACTTCTAGAAATATTTACAAGATTGCATGGGTACGCAATTGCGAATGAGTACAACATATCACCCTCAGACAGATGGACAGAGCGAGAGAACGATTCAGATATTAGAAGATATGTTAAGAACTTGTGTAATGGACTTCAAAGATAATTGGGACGATCACCTACCACTTGTAGAGTTCGGCTATAATAATAGTTACCACGCTAGTATTGGCATGCCGCCTTATAAAGCGTTATACAGCAGAAAGTGCATAACTCCGCTTTACTGGGATGAAGTTGGCGAAAGACAGTTGCTAGGGCTAGAATTGGTACAATAGACAGCAGAAATAGTCAAAGTAATCCGAACACGATTGGTAGCAGCTCAAGATAGGCAGAAGAAATACGCCGATCCACACCGTAAGAATGTTGAGTTTGAACTGGGTAGTTATGTGTTCTTAAAGGTCTCTCCCTAGAAGGGAAAGATCAGGTTCGGAAAGAAAGGGAAATTAAGCCCAATAGTCATTGGACCCTTTAAAGTTCTCGGAAGGATCGGAGAGGTTGCGTATGAGGTAGCCTTACCTCCAGCACTTGAGAATATCCACAACGTCTTTCATGTTTCTGTTTTACGACCCTACAAACCCGATTACAAGCACGTAATTGAATACGAACCCCTACATTTTGAAAAAGACTTATCTTACGAAGAAATTCATGTTCAAATTGTCGACCGAAAAGAGCAAGTTCTAAGAAATAAAGTAATACCTTCTGTTAAGGTAATTTGGAGGAACCACAACGCTGAAGAAGCAACGTGGGAACTCGAAGATAATATGATAAAGAATTACCCTCATTTATTTACTTAAATTATGTGTAAGCGATTCTGAGGACAGAATCTTTGTAAGGAGGGGAGAATGTAACGAGTTAAATTAATTGATTCGTGATTCTGGGGACAGAATCCTTTTAAGGGGGAAAGATGTGACAAACGAGATTTTATAATTTAATTTAAATATTTATTGAATTAAATAAATATTTTTTGATGAATTAATTATTAGATTAAATAATTAATTGATGAATTTGTGGTAGATTAATTTAATTATATGTTATATTTATTAAATTAATGTGGAGAATTTTATTATTCGAAGTATGTAATTATGTGAGCTTATTGTATTAAAAGAAATATTTAATAAGCCTAATAGTATTTTAATTAATTCAATAATTAATTAGAATTTAATAATTTGACATTATTAATAAATGAGAAATTAATTATTTAACTATGTGAATTAATGAGAAATTATTATATTTAGTTAAATTAAACTAAAATAAGATATTTGATTTATTGTGCAATTGGGTGTGACATGATTTAAACTATAGTATAGGAGATTAATTAAAATAAATTAGAAGGGTTATTTATGTTCAAGCCAAATAAGGCCTTAAGGGGAGTTATAGCAGTTTACCCATGATGGGTAACTGACCTCCACAATGCGTCAGTTCTTATTCTTTTTATATATGTCTTCTTCCTCATGTTATTTCTAAGTCTAGCAAAGCTTCACAGAGAGAGATTGAGAAATTGTTGAAGGAGAGTGTGAGTTGTGTGATCTAAAGGATTAATTGAAAAATGTTTCAATTCTACTCATTCACACTTTGGGTAATCTCTTCAACCCAATTTTTCTTTTTACATCACTAAGATTTCATGATTATGGCTCTCAATTTTTCTGTTAAAATCCCTACAATTGGAAATTTCTTTGATTATGGGTTTGTGTATGTGTTAAGGTGTATCATATCGTATTTGATTATATATATATTACATAAACCTTATTATCAGTTTCATAATATTATAACGTATATTATTGCTTCAAAATTTCAGAGTATGGAATATGGTCATATGGCCCTTATACGTGATTTTAATATGTCAAACATAAATTGTTTTGTAAAATTCCCACTCGTATATAATTAGGCATGTTAAAACGAAGGAAACAAAACTTGAATGGACGAATTCGGTATTATAACGAACCCGCAGTGTTGATTTTCATGTGTTGGGTTTAAAAGTTTCTAAAACACCAAGAACAGTAAATTACATGTTTTAATTCTGCAATTTACGTGTTTTAACTCATTAAAATCATGCTAGAAGGGTTGAGTAGTTGTTATATGTATATTATAATGTCTGGGTATGTCTAAATTCATGTAGAAAATAAGAAATTGGTAGAAATTGACATGTTCTGCGATTTTTCGCGAACTGCAGTTTCTGTGTCTGGTGCGCTGCGCCGTAGCGCCGATTGCAGGCACAAGGACCGCGCAGCGCCATTGACCTGGCTGCAGCGCGGGCCGCGCCGCAGCGCCGAGATTAAGTACAACAGTGGCGCCGCAGCGCCACTCTCCAGAATATTCAGAAATAAAAATTTTAAAGTGTTCAAGTCCATGAATGTGATGTTAACCTAAATTAATGAACATAAAAGTATGTTAGAAGTAAAATGAGCTGTTAAATTAGATTCTTAACACGTCAATAACATAATTGCTTGTGGATTGAATTATTGAATGCATAATTAGCTTATTATTTGTGAAGTATAAAATTGTGTGACAATAAGTATGATAAATTGACTAAGTATGGTCATAACCCGAGTTAGACAAAAAGAATGAGCTTATGATGACTAGTTACATATTAATTAACTGGAGTTATGAATGGAAATGGTATGTAGGATATAATCAAGGAACGTGTATAAATTAACGTGTAATCTACGCACGAGGCAAGTTTCTTAACCCCACTCGTTATCATTATATGAGTTATAAGTTATCTCTTTACATCGAGCAAATTCTCATTATTATTGATCAAGCACATTTTGTTATATCAAAAATATATTATTCTTTCAAAGCATGATGTTATACAATAATTATTCTATTGTATATCTCTTGGAATTGTTATTCGATTTAAATATCAGTTATTGTGAATCTTGTTAGACTAGCAAATCCTTAATGATTCGACTAGTCCATAGTTGATAAGCGTTCTAAATTTCAGAACCCTTGATGAATTATCCAAACTAAACTTCCTTTGGTGCGGACTCTAATGTCAAACTGAGATGAACAACCCTGTATAGGGGATTACTTATGCGTTAGCGTTAAGATATTGTGCACAGTATGGTATTAAGGGCTGATCCCCCTAAGTACGAGAAGAAGAGTCCATAGTCTTATGACTGTTAAAGGTTTCAAGTATAAACACTTGACAACCTAGGACATAGTTCAAGGTCTTGTGACCCTCAGAAGTTCTTTTGTTTCTTGTTATTTATTCTTGATTCAAAAGCTGAGCTTTCATGTTTTAGAAGCCTTTAATTATTCGCATGTTATTATTTCTTTATTATATTGTTATACTTGTGGGTAACCGTGCTCACTCTTGCGTAATAATAACATTGCAGTTAAGAACGAAAGAACTGACGAGCCTTCTTCTAGCAAAGGCAAGGGCAAAGCTATTAAGTGATGAAGACGTGTTATTAAATTTTAAGAATGTTATTGTCAAGACTTGATGTTGTTTAAGACTTATTATTTGTTTACGTTTTCGCACAGATGTTTAAGGTTAGTATGACCTGGGATTGTATTTATTATTCAGATGTTGTAACCCCATAAGGGGATGATTTATTTCTATCTATTGCATGGTTTGCATTTATTATGGGTAGATAGATATATGATGTTGTATAGTGAACACCAAATCATGTGGGAATAGAAGTACCCGAATTTGGGGGTGTCACAATATCGCTTCTAATCTAAAATTTGATTGACAATGTTGTTACGTTTGTGTCTAGCCGTAATGCACTGCATATCATGTTTTGCATTTCTCTGAACGAACAAGTTGATGGAACTAGTATGCCGGTAACTTTAAATTTGGTGTATTAGTTAATATCAGTCCATGTACCGTTGAAATAAAGTATAACTGGAATCATCTCCATTGTCTGACAACAGAATAAGTATTGTAAAGTAACCAAATCAATGTTAGCTAGTAACCAAACTACATGATGTTAGTAACCAGAACATAAAGCACATTTGTACATTCATTTTACAATAGAAATAATCAGTATATTGATATTTGTTACCAATTAAATTATAACAGTTGTATGCAGGTAACCAATGTAGCCAATAAGTAACCACCATATGAAAACAAACCCATATAAAACACCTTAACATTATACAGTACGTAATCATAACAACTTTATACAGTAACCAAATACATTTTAGACTGTAGCCAACACATATTTATTTAGTAATCACAAGATAAACACATTTTTCATTGCATTTTTATAGTAAAAAACAACTAGTATAATTTGTTTGTTACCAACTAAAGGCAAACTTTTGTAAGAATGTAACCAATGTAGCTAACAAGTAACCATTAATATAAAAAACATAAGTAGAAGTGTATATTAATATGCTTCAGCAACCAATAATACAGTAACCAATTAGTCATTGCAGTAATTAAGTTTGCATTAGTCAGTAACCAAGTCAGCATTAGTCACTAAAGAATAATTTTACACAGTAGCCAAACCAGCATTATAATTTTACACAGTAACCAAGTCAGCATTAGTCAGTAACCATTATAGTGTTACACAGTAAGCAAGTCAACATTAGTCAGTAACCAATATAATGTTACACAGTAACCAAGTCAGCATTAGTCAGTAACCAATTCAACAATAATTAGTAATATTATGAAGTAACCAAGACAGCATTAGTCAGTAATTAAGACAGCATTAGACAGTATATTATTACACGGTAACCAATACAAAATAGTCAGTAACCAAGACAACATTAGACAATAACCAATTTATATAACCTTAGTAACCATAATATAAAACATGTTTTCAAATACATTTTGCAATCACAACATTCAGTATTCAAACTTTGTGACAGTTTTAAGTTCGAAAAACTTAAGAAAGGTAACCAATATAGTAATTCGTAGTAACCATAGGTAACTATATGCTTATAAATTTTAAACTCACATACCTTAGTATTTGTATCGAAGTTGATGTTGATCTTGTATTCAACAATCACTGTAGTAATTAACTTTTTGGTTACTGAACTTGAAGGCGTTGTTGATTTTGTATGCTATTTTCGATCTTAGAGATGCGTCGCGACAACAGATTTCGTCTTCTTCAATTACGAGTTGCGTCGCGACAGGAGGTTTCGTCTTCTCCGATATCAAAGTTGTGTCGCGAAAGAAGATTTTGTCTTCTCCGATTGATTTGGCGTTGATCTGTTATTCCGATATCAAAGTTGCATGTTTCTTCAGTTGTTTGAATTTAGGTGCGGTTAGTTACAAATATGAAAGTCGATAACTGACGTGTAGGAGTTAATGATACGTGATTTTAGCAACGTAATATATTGTGTTTTGTTATTTTTGTAATTATTTTGTGTGTGTTTTATTTTTGTAATTACTTTCTAATTGTTGTATATTAGTGTTAAGGACCCATTATATTATACCCCCTATGTTATTTGTTCAATATATATATATATATATATATATATATATATATATATATATATATATAAGTGAATCCAAGTAAAATTCAAATAAGTTTTTTAACCCTTTATAGTTGTCAAATTAAAATAGAGATATTACGTTGTTGCATATTACATATCAAAAGAAATTAATTCCTTAGATTGGTACTAAGGATACTATATTACATTGTGTCGAATGTGATTATGGCTTTTTGCTTAGGAGAAGTTAATTTTAGGGGGAAAAAATAGAGTAGCAAACTTGAAAATGAAATACAAGTATTTTCATCTCATGTTATCTATTCTTTTTTTATTATATAAATTTTTTATGGGGTGCAAATTCTCTTCAAATTTTAATACTCATACAAGTATAAGATGGGACAATTTATTCAATTTTCTACTGTTATGGGGAGTAATAATTAATTAATGATTCTTAAATTTTGAAATAAAGTATTATGAAGAAAATACCAAAGGGTCTCAAATATTTTGTACCCACATTAGTCAGATAAGTAGTACTATTTATAAGATACATATCTCGATAAGGTGATTCCTGTTCTGCTGAAGATGATTACTATTTCTTCCCAATTTTAAGTTATGGAGTATTATTTAGAGGAGTTTTCGAATACAAGAACTTGCGTCTTATATATATATATATATATATATATATATATATATGTGTGTGTGTGTGTGTGTGTGTGTGTGTGTGTGTGTGTGTGTGTGTGTGATTTTGCAATGTTTTTTCAATATAATTCCTTTTTTACTGGCTACTTTTCTCATCATTTTAATAGTAATTGATACTTTTCTTTACTAATTATAGTGCAATTTTGATGTCTTTGGGGATTACAGATGACGGATTCTGAAATGGAAGATGCACCGGCTAACAGCATCATTGATAATCACCTTTCTGTTCAATCAAATTGTGGCTTGGAAGAGGCCTCACCTAAGCAGCCCTTCATTATTGGTATTGGAGACATACTATTTCAAATATACTAACTCTGAGTTGCATATTAAAACCACCCATATTTATGCACAAATTGTTTTTTCAGTTCATTGCTGTTGTTGTTGTTTTGAATAATTACCATTCATAGCTACTCAATTGTTGATAGACTGATTAATTTTGTTGATCAAAGGTGTTGCCAGAGGCACTGCATCCGGCAAAACGACGGTTTGCAATATGATTATCTCTCAACTCCATGATCAACGAGTTGTTCTATTCAATCAAGTAACTTTATGGCTCTCTTCGTTTGCTAGTTGTTGCTAAACCACCATAT
Source organism: Panax notoginseng (assembly GCA_016801055.1). Taxonomy (NCBI): domain Eukaryota; kingdom Viridiplantae; phylum Streptophyta; class Magnoliopsida; order Apiales; family Araliaceae; genus Panax; species Panax notoginseng. Next base: position 52,562,520 of record CM029013.1, on the reverse strand, counting down.
TTTAATCTATTTTTGCAGTTACAGGAAGTGGAAAGAAGCATGGTATACTACTTCTACATATAAATAAAGAGCTTCATCCTCATTAATTTTCTTTTATCATTTAAGAGTTGGTTCTATGGCTTAACTGTGCTGTTCACTGATTTTTTACAACTTAATTAATAGTATTAGACAAGGAATGAGCAAACCTAAACTAGAAGTTTAAACATTATGGCGTGAATTTTGTGTCTTACAACCATATTTCCTAGACATTGCATTGAAGTGATCCACATCTTAAAATCACTTTTTGTAGGACTCATTTTATCGTCCACTTAATAATGAACAATTAGATAAAGTTCATGAGTACAATTTTGATCACCCTGGTAAGTATATTCAATTTTGATTACTCTGATCATATGTGGACTTTATTGTTAAGAGATGGTTGTGATCTGCGTTCTAATATCTTATGCGGTTAGGCAGATTTAATAGACATTTGTTTTTGTGTTTAATAGTATTGCCTCTTCATATTATGATGCCCTTTCATACGGAGCTTCTGCTCTCATGTATGGAAACATTAAAAAGTGGAGGGGCTTGTTAGCATCCCAAATAATGATTTCAAGACCCATAAGAACACCGAACCATCACGCATGGTACTAGCCTGCATTCATCAAGTTGGATTTGCTTAGCGCAAGAGACTGCTACTTGTTCAAATTTTAGAGGATGTTTTTACTTGAGCTTGTAGCATAACAAGTCAAAATCAACAATAAAGTGAACTCTACTATTCTGTAAAACATAATGTCCCTTCCAAGAACTCTAGAGTTGCTTTTATTTCATATTTAGCTATCTTGTCCCGTCTTGTGGCTAAATGAATCAAGTTGATGCCGCATTCTATTTAAGGCTGTTTTCTTACTCAAATGCTGGTTAACCCTTCTGATGTCAATATGTCATCATTTTGGAAGGAATTTTTAATAGAGCTAACATGGTGTGTACTTCAGCTGCAACACATGTGAGACTTATGTCAGTCACATCAGCGCCTATCATAGTGCTGCAATGCAAGATAGCAAATGCTCTCTCAATGACGGCTACCAAGCGTGAACAAGAGCTAGACCATGATGAAGCTGCAGTATAGTGTAGTACAACATTTACAACAAAATGTTAACTACAGTTTATATAACTTTACCTTAGTTACATTGTTTGTAATAGTATAAATAGTGATATCCAGTCATTGTAACATAAGTAATGGAGAAATAAAATTTAGCTTCCTCTTTATGCTTTTGCTCTGTTTTGGCATATTCATTCATCTGAAGGAATCTAACATGGTATCAGAGCATAGATCTATTTCACTATTCTGCAATCAAATCAAGTTTGTTTTCTCTTGATCTATTGTTTCTTTGTTTTTAGTTTTTCTCTATTCTAAGCTAGAAATTTGGACATTCTTATTCTCGTTTCGTACTTGATTCTATAGTAATTTTCTGTTAGTTTAGATCTTCTATACTCCATTAAAACTTCATATCAATAGTTTTTCCTTACAATAAGACTAGTTATGCTAATGTAGTAGCAAATAATTCACCTGATATTTCTACATCCAGTACACAACATCAAACTGATGATTCTAGTCATAATAATTTTGATTCATTGTTAGTCGAATCAAATTCTCATCCTCTTTATTTGCACAATAATGATCATCCTGGACTAATTTTAATTGCCAAAAAGCTTACCGGCACAGAAAATTTTGGTCCATGGAAAAGGTCGATGCAAATAGCATTGTCTGCCAAAAACAAGTTGATGCTTGTTAATGGTTCATTTCCTAAACCTGCAGAAAATTCATCCTTAAAACCTCAATATGATAGAGTGAATGATATGGTGATTACCTGGATTTTAAACACAGTTTCTGATGAAATAAATGATGGAATGAATTTTGTAAATTCAGCTGTTGAGGTTTGGATTGAGCTTTATGAGAGATTTTCTGGAGTTAATGGTCACAGAATCTATGAAATACTTAGAGACATTCATTCGCTTGAGTAGGAAAATAGGTATGTGGAGATTTATTTTCATAGACTTAAGAGTTTGTGGGATGAATGTGGAGTTTTAGAACCTACTGTGAATTGTGTTTGTGGTGCTCATAAGATCCAAGAGGAAAGAGAGCAGAGGAAGAAGCTTATACAATTTCTCATGGGTCTTCATGATAGTTATGCTACAGCTAGAGGTCAAATATTAATGATGGATCCATTACCATCTGTTCTTCAGGCATTTTCCTTGATAAAACAGGATGAGAAACAAAGACAAGGATATTTGCCTTCTTATTCAAATGGTGCTAGTTTTGCAGCTACAGGGAGAAATGTTCATTCTTAGTATAAGGACTTCACACACTCTGGACATTCACAGTATAGTACTTCACAGTATAATCAAGGAAATGCTTCAAGTGCAAATAGTCCTACTAGTAATAGTACTCAGAATTCAATTACTAAACAACCACTAAAGTTCTCCTATTGTAATGGAGATAACCATATTCGAGACACTTGTTTCAAACTGCATGGATACCCTCCAAAGAAAGGAAAAAAGAAAGGGAAATTTGTAGCTGGAAATTATAATTTCAGAACAATTCCTAAAGCAATGCAGACAAGTGTTGACAATGGTCTCATGACTACTATACCATCTGACCCTTCACAGATGGAGTTATTACAATCTCAGTTGACACAAGTTAATCACATGATGAAGATGATGATTGCTAATTAATAAGGGCATGAAATCTCCTAAAGATCACCTTCACATAACAGGTACAGCCTCTATGTCCTCTTCTTTATCACATGTGTCTCATCACACTTGGATCATAGATACAGGAGCAACAGATCATATGTGCACTAATTTAAAGATTATGCATGATGTATGTCATTTGAACTACCCATTACATATTTCCTTACCCACTGGAACCACTGTGAAAATTAATCAAATTGGTTCAGTAAAATTAAGTTCTAATTTGACATTGTACAAAGTGCTTTTTGTGCCCTCTTTCAACTACAATCTCTTATCCATCAGCACATTAACCAAAGATTCTTCTTGCTCAATTTCTTTTTTTCCCTGACAAATGCATTTTTTAGGACCAGAACCAGAAAAGAGTCTTGGCAGTTGGTAACGAGCACGAAGGACTTTATCACTTACATCTTAGTTCATCTCCTTGTGGTTCAAGTTTTAGTTCCAGTCATGTTAACTCAGTCTCGAAATCTAAGACAAGTGCATTGTGGCACTTGAGACTAGGGCATCCTTCTCTATCCATTTTAAATAAAATTGATGTTCTTGCATCAGACATTGATTCCTCTTGTAATAAGTCTTGTCCCATTTGTCCTATTGCAAAACAATGTAGCTTACCTTTTAATAACAGTTCTAGTTATGCTTCTTGTACTTTTGATCTCATTCACATTGATTTGTGGGAACCTTATAATACATCCACACAATATGGTTGCAAATATTTCTTAACTGTGGTTGATGATCATTCCAGGGCAACATGGACTTTCCTTATACCAACAAAGCAACATGTGTTTCATGTCCTTCTAGATTTTATAGCTTATGTCAAAATGCAATTTGATAAGCACATTAAAATGTTTAGAAGTGATAATGGGATAAAAAATTTCAATAAGCACTACAAAAAAATGGGCCTTTAGCAACGATTTTTCGGGCAACGAATTTATAAGTCGTTGCTAAAAGTATTTGTTTAGCAATGAAATTTGTCCTTCGTTGCAGATTGTGTCAGGCTTTCACTTTTTGCAACGAAATTCATAAGTCGTTGCAAAGTTTCGTTGCTAATTCATTGGCGGGAAAAAATTTCGTTAGAAATTCGTTGCAAACTTTTTGGCCAATTGCTTTCCCGTCATCGTGGGCAACGAAAGTTTTTTTGTTGTTAAAAATGGGGTTTTAGCAACGATTTTTCAGGCAACGAAATTCATAAGTAGTTGCAAAATCTAGAAACAAAATTCGTTAGAAATTCGTTGCAAAATTTCTAACCACTTGATTTCTCCTCATCGTAGGCAACGAAAGTTTTTTTGTTGCTATATTAGTTGCCTAATATAGACCACATTCATTGGCAACAATTTTTATTTTCGTTGCATATTTTATATAACTTTTTGCAACGACTATTAAAATGTTACCTTAAATTAAGATAATAATAATAATAATAATAATAATAATAATAATAATAATAATAATAATAATAATAATAATAATAATAATAATAATAATAATAATAATAATAATAATAACAAAAATAATAATAATAACAGTCATAATAATAATAATAGTACTAATAATAATAATAATAACAACAACAACAACAACAACAATAATAATAATAATAATAATGATAATGATGATAATGATAATAATAATAATAGTAGTAGTAGTAGTAGTAGTAGTAGTAGTAGTAGTAGTAGTATAACAATAACAGTCATAATAATAATAATAATAATAATAATAATAATAATAATAATAATAATAACAGTAATAATAATAATAATAATAATAATAATAATAAAAATAATAATAATAATAATAATAATAATAATAATAATAATAATAATAATGGGCAAAGGGTCAAAAATACCCCTGATGTTTATCCCGATGTCCCACTTGCACCCTAAACTAATTTTTTTTTCAAAAGTACCCTTAACGTTACATTTTTGGGTCGCCCGTGTCCCTGCCATTAACAGAAGACAACCGGGGTTAAAATGTGATGGCGTGGCATGCTTAAATATAAAATATATTCTAAATAAAACAATATATATCATTTAATCAAAACAAAAAAAATACTAAAATTCAAAATAAAAAAAACATAACATATTTACATCGTTTAATCAAAATAATAAAATTCAAATTATTTTGTTAACTAATCAAAACAAGTAATATAATAAAATAAGTTGTATAACATATTTACATCATTTAATCAAAATACTAAAATTCAAAACATAACATATTTACATCAAATACTAATTAAAAAAATTCTAAAATACTAAAAAAATCAAATTAAAAAAATACTAAAATTTTTATATAGATATTATAATCACTACCATTTGAGACTAAAATTTTGTAATGTCATTCTCACCATCAATTAATTTAAAATGCACTCCTAAATAATCTATTCACTCAAATCATTAATTCCATAGATTCGTTCAATCAAAAAATAGAAAAAGAAAAAAGAAATGTGAGGATCATAATTCATAACGACCCGTGGTGACTGAAGGCAAGTCTCTGATAGATGTGCATGTGTTATGTGTTTACTGACAGTAAGTTGATGATGATGACAACATATTGTTGCTGCTTGTATATTATTTTTAATGAAATTTTAATATTTCACATATCATCGTATTTATTTATTAATTTATGATAATTTGATTCTCATATATTTCACACAAGAAGAGTATGTTGAAACAATGTGAACTCACCAATTTATTTCAGCAGTATTTAAAAATTTAAAATTAATTGTTTATCATTTTTTATATATAAATAAATTTTAGTATTTTTTATATATAAATTATAATATCTATATAAAAATTTTAGTATTTTTTAATTTGATTTTTTTTAGTATTTTAGTATTTTTTTTAATTAGTATTTTAGTATTTTTTTTTAATAAGTATTTGATATAAATATGTTATGTTTTGAATTTTAGTATTTTGATTAAATGATATAAATATGTTATACAACTTATTTTATTTAATTAGTTGTTTTGATTAGTTAACAAAATAATTTGAATTTTATTATTTTGATTAAATGATGTAAATATGTTATATTTTTTTTATTTTGAATTTTAGTATTTTTTATTTTGATTAAATGATATATATTGTTTTATTTAGAATATATTTTATATTTAAGCTTGTCACGTCATCACATTTTAACCTCGTTTGTCTTCTGTTAACGGCAGGGGCAGGGGCGACCCAAAAATGTAACGTTAAGGGTACTTTTAAAAAGAAAAAAAATTAATTTAGGGTACAAGTGGGACATCTGGGTAAATATCAGGGGCATTTTTGACCCTTTGTCCTAATAATAATAGTAGTAGTGGTACTACTACTACTACTACTAATAATAATAATAATAACAATAATAATAATAATAATAATAACATAATAATAATAATAATAATAATAATAATAATAATAATAATAATAATAATAATAATAATAATAATAATATTATAATATATATTATTATTATTATTATTATTATTATTATTATTATTATTATAACATACGTTTGGATAAACCTGTTAAGTTAAACACAATTAAAATTCTAAATAAATTACAACTCAGACATGACTTAACATCAGAAAATTGAAGCCTTAGAGCATTCACAACAGTTTTCTTATCTTTATCCTTACTTTGCAGTGCTATTGGGTCATTCTGCAAAATAGAGATTCAATTTTTTCACTATGTACCCAACAGGTTCTTTATATTGATTCCTTAAATAATGAAATTTGAAATTTAAAAGTTAAAATTTAAAAGTTCCAACAGTCAAAACATCAAATCAATAATAATCTTATAATTTATAAAAGAGAAAGTATAATTTATCAATTATACTCCACTGTAAAATAATTTTTATTTTATTTTAAATTTTAAGTAATTTATGGAGAGAGTATTGAATGGATTGTAGTTGCAAATGTACATAAGATCAATATTAACTTTTAAAAAGTTAATTTGTAATATTTTTAAATTTAAATTTAATATGATTTATTTAAATTTTGAAAATAATAAATTTTATAATTAATAGTACTTTTATAATATTTATAATTATATTGACATAAATTAAATAAATTTATATTAATTTTAAATTTGAATATGTTTGAAATTAATTTTTTTTTAAAGTCAATATTTAGTTTATAATTTAAAAATAAAATAGTAAAAAAATGTCAATATGTGTATGATTGATGAGTTGTCCACTTAAATGAGGGTGTGAAATGTCATTTTGTATATATAGAGAATGGTCTTTTGATTCCCTCACACTGGAGAGTAAAAACCTATATAGGGAATATAATAGAGAGTCAAATAAGGATAAGAAAACTGTTGGATAATGATTTATTGATATATTCTTCAAAATTGGGGATAGAGAGTTGATTAGGAAAACTGTTATTAATGCTCTAAGAAACCAAGGAATTCTATAATTGTGGAACCATTCATCTTACATCACACATTATAGAAAAGCCAACGGTGTTTCATAATAACGAAGGCAATTATTATTATTATTATTATTATTATTATTATTATTATTATTATTATTATTATTATTATTATCACGCAATTAGTTAGGTACATTTATGAATGTACGTAACAGATCTAAGGAAAGGGGATTTGTTTTATCTCGAGGGAAATGATTTTTTCAGTTATAAATACTAATCCTTACAAAATAATAGAAACTAGGCCCATGTGCTTGGGTGGTCATTGGATCAATATTCCAAATTGGAGGTCTTGAGTTTGAATCTAGGCATCAACATATTTTTTGGGATGAAGTTCAATATTCGCCACGTACACGTACGCAGGTCAACGCACATGCGGCGCTTGGGGCTCGAAGTCCAAATTTTTTAATAAAAGGGGCTCAATTTGCATTTACCAAAAGAAAAGGTCTCAATACCCAAAAACTCCTAAAGTTCAGTGGTCAACTTTGTATTTTACCCTCATAATATATTGTGTAACTCTTCAAAAAGTCTACGGAATGAAAATTTTAATTAATTTAATGATATTTTAAACATGAACAAATAAAATGTTACATAAGATTAAAACTAAATTGTATGTAGTTAATAAGATATATATATATATATATATATATATATATATATATATATATATATATATATATATATAAAGTTATTCGAATACAAATTTCAAATAGGAATACGAATTCGAATATATTTAAAGTTTTTCTTTTTCATTGGTATTTTTGTTTGTGCATAATAGATTCATTTGTAATATCTTATCAAATTCATAAACTTACAATAACTTCTCAAATTCGCAAACCAAATGCATATATGGTGTCCCTTTTTTCATATTCTTATTCCAATTAAAGTGATATATTATAATAATATCACTTAAAATTAATCAAATTATTATTATTATAAATATTGTCATTAAAATATGTCATATTTAAAATTTATCTAATAAGTTATTTATAAATTTAGTTATATTTTGCACCAGTTATTAAACTTATTTATTAAAAAATAAAGTTTAAGTTGCTTTAAATAAACTATAATGAAGAGATTTTATATCTAGTTGTTCTATTATATCAATAATTGGGGGATAATACACTTTTTGGTCACTGTACTAGGGTCCGATTTTCATTGTAGTTACCGAACCTTTTTTTATTATAATCGAATAACTGTACTCTCAAAAATTATAAAATGGTCATTATTTTTAATTTCCGTCAGAAAAAACGAACGGAATGCTGACGTGGCCCATTATTTTTGCTGACGTGGAGGGTAGAAATGCTTGGTAAAAATTTTCTTAAAGAAAATGTTGCTCACGAGTGTCGAACTCCAGACCTCTCCAAACTAGAAACATTATATTATATCAAAAATTACTGGACCAACTACCTACACTATAAGAAATTAGGGATGTAGTGAAGGAAAATTTGTGAAGGAATTCATACCTTCACATGATGAGTTTTCTAGCGAGGGAACAATGAAAGAAAAAAATTAGTGACAATATAGTTATTGTGAAAGAAACATCCTTCACAATTTATATTCTTTTTTTTCGCAAATTTGAGATGGTAGAAGGATGCTTGGTGCCAATCTTTGATAAAAATTTGCGAAGAAAAATACTATTAATAAATGAATTATTACTCACTATATATTATTGCTGATAGAATTTTTACGAGAGATAAAATTGGTCACTATTTTGTTAAAATAAGTTATTTAGAATTAATTATAGTAAATATAAATTGTATTATATATAAATACATTAAACTTTTTACAATAGTCAATTTAGTTTTAATAACATTTTTTAAGTTGCTTACAATATCTATTATTTCTTTTAATAAACTATAAAATAAATAACTTTACGCTACTTTAAATTTTAAAATTTCATACATTGAATATTGATCATGACAAAAAGAAAGAAAAAATAAGATGACGTTCTTTTGTGGAATAGAGCACAAATGCCAAAAAAAAATATTCATATGTACAGAAAGAGTTAAGTTTGAATTTGTTCTTTAATTTATAATATACTACAATTCAAATTGTAATGTAATTAATATTTTAATAGAAATTTTATTCTTAATATTAATTTTTAAGTAATTTATAGTATTAATTATATTAATTAAAATATTAAGTTATAATAATTTAAATTTTAAAATATTATAAATTGACAATAAACAAAATCAATTCGTATATATAAAAAGTCGAATCATTGAGTCACTCAGATCACTCTCGGGCTTTATTCGGGGAATACACTATGGATTTCTCAATTACCCTATCATTTACCCATCTCACTTCACTTTGTCGCGTTATTTTGCCCTTTGTCTCTCTCTAAATTTCGTATCCCTCTCCATACAACACACAAATCTACAATCGATCGACCTAGCCCTCTTCTACAAGATCCTTTTGGCGCTCGATTAAGGTTCAATTCAGGTAATAATCCTATGCAATCGGTCAACCTATCCCTTTCAGGTAACGATTTCGAATATGATTTTTTCTTCAATCTGTAAATTATATCTGCTGAATTTTTTGTACGAGTATATGGTTGTATGAATCTGCCCCAACAGTTTCCTTCATCCTGCCAAATTAGCTCTCTACCTTGTTTGAGTCGTAGTTTTTTTTCTCTTCATCTGTGAGAATTTTGAACTTTGTTGTTCATTATTTGTAGGACTTTTTTGACATTCAGTGTGGGGTAGGATTTTGAATTTTGTTCAAGGTGTTGTTGCGTTTAATTTACTGCTGCTTTTAAGGTAAATATCTTACTAATGTGTACTTTTTTCTTTAATTTGCCGAGGGTTTAAAAATTATCTTAGTGTTGGTTTTGGCTTCTTAAATATTGCAAGATAGGTGTTTGTTAAAATAACTTAAAGAATCAAAAATCTAGCATCTTGTCATTTCTATGTGCATATACTCTTTAGGATGCAAGTAAGAAAATCTGCTGTAATGCCACAAAATTAATAAATTTATTATGCCGACAGATAAAATGATGATGTTCAATGTCCACTATAATTTGGGGCAATTTTTTTTAACTATTAGTCTGTAGGAATATCTTAAAATTGAATTTATAGCTCCGCAAACTTGCTCCATATGATTCTTGCACTCTAAAATGCTTTTGTAGAGGCCAGGGTGGTATTTAAAGGCAATGTATATTTGAGGAGTCAAGCCCACAACCTTTTTACAATATAAGCCCGGATGGTCATCCACATGATAGAGAATATTACCTCATATCCCTTTTTGTTGTTCCTAGGCATTTTTATTTGATATGGTGCATGTTGACAGTTGTGATATGGTGCATGTTGATAGCTGTGAATGTATTAAAATAATTGACAAAGTTGGATTGCCTAGTTGATGCACTAGTAAAGTGTCTTGTCTGCTCTATTCGAGGAAATAAAATCTTCAATATATGTGAAATAGTCAGAGACTCGGAACAGACAAGAATCTCCCCTGCATTTTAGCTGATAACGTGACTTCTTTTCTTAAATAGTTAGCTAGCCTTGTTTTCAAGGTCTATGCGTCCCATAATCTTTAGTATCATTATTAATGTGTGCTTGTTTATAAAATTTTTCAACATTATAATATTGAAGCAAGCGAGCCTACTAATCTGCAACTTTGACTTATTGTTTATACCATACTCTGTTTTTTCCAAGTCATTTTTTAATGAACCAAAGACCGCTGGAAGGATCTTTTATGATCTTGAGCTGTTGAAACTTTTTCTTTCTAAAGAAGTTTGTTAATAATGTTGTTCTATTGCTTACCTTTTTAAGTTTTGTGGTATATCTTTAAATTATCTGGTAATTAGTCACCTTTTTTCAAGCAGATTATACCATGAATTTTTGAAATCTTTTGGACAGAGTCGACAGAACCCCATTGTCAGTTCGTCATAGCCGCCTCATTTATATTTCTGATTTTGCTATAGACATTTTCAATGTTAGTTCTACTTATCTTAAGCAATCCAAACTATTCCCCAACAAGTGTTTGATTTCTAATATCCTAATATTTTGTTTCTGTTCAACTGATTTTGTAGTAGCAGTTGATAGATACTTTGAAGGCCCAGTTTGTTGCTTACCAAGTACTTCATAAGGAGTTAGCAGCGAAGGTGACCAAATTGACAGAATTAGTTGAGAATCAACTACAAAAAGGGCAAGTTATTGGTGTTGAAGTTTATGTTTTTATTTCAATTTTGTTCATTAAAAAATATTAATAACACAAAAATTGGATAATAAACTTTAGTTTCCTCTCCAGCTTTTTAGTTATTTTTTGAAATTACTATCTTTTTTTATTTTCTTAGTCTTGAGGGTGAGTATAGTTTTTTTGGAACAATGAAACTTGGCTTTAAGGCACTTCCTAGCAATATCAAGGCACTTTTAGCTGCACATGATGATTCATCAAGAATTGACCAGTGGAGCATTTCAGGCCTTTGGACACCAAAGTCTAATATTTCAACTCTAAAAATGAAGCTTGCAGAAGATGATAACTTGGATGTGAACTATGCTGATGATATAATTTTATTTAATTGTTGAAAATAAAAATTTTATTTTAAATAATAATTTTTATGTTATTTACAATACAAAATATAAGACTTTTTTGTTGAATAGATCACAAATGCTAGAGTAACACTTCTTTGTTCTGCAATTTGTTTATTTAAATTTGTTCTTAGTTAATTTATGACATCCTAAAATTCAAATTATAATGTCAAATTATTTATTGTTTTCAAATATTAATTTTATTTTAAAAATACTTCTTAAATAATATAAATATCAATATCAATGTAAAAGGTTAAAACGAAGTCGTGGGTTAACAGCGGTGTGATACAAATTGTTTTTTTCCTCTTTCATAAACAGTCCAAATCTGTCGTTTGCTTTTTCGTTTCAGATAGAAAGACAAGTTCATTCTCTTTTGATTCTTCAATCGATCCCACCGCCTAGCTTTGCTCGCCTCTCGTGTCCTCCATCACAGGTTCATGTCCCTTTTCTCTCTCCTCTCTGTTCTCTCCTCTATCTCATACATCTATCCTCTGAAATTGATTTTCATTTTCTAGGATAATTTTTTTCTTCTGCTGCTCTCTTTCAATTCGGCAAGACATCTAATATCAGTTTATTTATTTGTAATTTTTCACTTGGTTCATCCATTTGTGCAAAATCAAATCTGATTTTGGTTATATGTGGTGATTTTGGTGCTTAGTCAATTTTAATTTTGGATATATGTGCACCACATGTTTGATGTATTGTCCATCTGTTGCACTAGCTTGTACATTATAGCTACAAATTTAATGTCAACGTAACCCTCTCAATTTTAAATTTAAGTATAAACTTAATCCATTTCATTTGGATACTCTGAACCATGTTTTGGAATTGATTTGTCTAATGTAAACTTTTATTTGTAAAACTCTATATGCCCAAACCTAATTATGAAGCAGGCGTTTGGTTGACCATAAATTTGTAATTGTTTCAGCTTTTTAAATGAAAATATTAATTCTTTGTTATTATATTATTCATTATACAACTTTAACATTCTTTAACATTATATACATCCGGAGAACTTGAATGGTACATAACATGTACCTGTTTGTTTAAATGCCAAAAAGAGGGTAGACACCTATATTTTAACAAGTGTTGATAATTTTTCACTTTTATTTCTTCACAACCCTTAATTTTCTCATTAGCCTATCTGCAGTGGTTAAAGAACTTTATCTTTTATGGATTACAAACTATGTTTTACTAATTAAGCTTAAGTTGGGTCTAGTTTACAATTTATAAAGTCTTTCGAAAACAAAAGTTGAGGTGACTAATGTTTTTTTAACATTTATAATTGCAAGCTTCTTAAGTTAATTAACATATGGATTTTAATTTTGGAAAAAGGAGTGAGTTTTTGGCAATATCCTGTTAGCAAATTAATGTGTATTCATGCTTTCCTCTTAAATTTTTCTTTTTAATTGTTTTTTACTAATTAAATTACTATGCAGAATGAGAGATTTCAGTTGTTCTGGTCTCCCCTTCATTGTCTCTCTGTCTCTTGTAAGTTGCGACGTAGAACCATTTTGTTAGCTCTATAAAGTTCTCAAGTGATGTTTCTCATTTTTCAAGTTGTTGGTTATTACAGATTGAGCAGCCTTTATAGTTCTATTTTGCTTAGTGTATGCCCTTTTTTTGCTACGATTACGTCTTTATTCTCATGTCGAAGTGTACATTGGAATGATGTCAAACACTTTGATGAGTGAATATGCATTACATTCAACACAATTACACGCATAAAGTAAAATATCCTGCAATTTTATTATTATGTAAAGAATATTTTTGTCATGATAGAAATTGCTAAAATAGAGTATGCATGTGCTTTCATCTCATCAGCATCGTATCAAGCTTTTTTTTTTTGATTTATAATTCTAGTGACTTTATAGGTCAGTGTGACATACCCATATTCAACTGTGCTACAACATAATCTCACGACTATAAACACATGATGAGTTGAAACTAGAATAGAAAATAATCAAAACCGGAAAAAATTGTATGGTTAGCTACAGTCCAATTTCAGATCAAAGCTGATGTGAATGTGTATTTCTCTCAATCAGATATATACCTTCCTCTCTGCATTATGGAACTTTGTTTATCTCAATTTTTCTCGAATTAATTACTATTTTTCCCATCTTTGCACTAGAAGGGATCAACAATCTGGTGGGTTGATGGTTTTTTTAAAGATTGTGTAGAAAGTTCATTAACCCTCTCTCCTAGTGTTTTTAATTGATCTGATGGGTTACTCCCTGCTCAACTTAGCTTTGGGCTTTATGTTTATGCCGAGTAGAACTTCAAGTACTCTCAATTTATGTTCTTTATCTTTTACAAATCTTATTCTCTACATGCATGTTGGGTCCTAGTTCTTTGCAGTTCATTTAATTGGAGTGTACCAATATTTTTATTTTTGTAAACTGTGTAGAGGATTCCCAGTTTGACTTAAATATGTTTAAGCATCAACTTTAGTTTAAGTCTTTAATGTCATAATTCCCAATTTTCAGTTGTCTTTTTGCAAGTTACTCAACATTAAAGCAATTGAAGTGCATTTAATTAATCATTTACTATTTAATTCATGGTGTTACAGATGGTTGTGAAATGGATTGCTAAAGACTTCACGAATAATGAAAATATCAACTTCGAGGAAAATTGCCCCAATATACCCTCTCCGGTTTGAGTTTAAGGGTTTTGATATTTCAACTTTTTATTCTATAAAATACTTTTTTAGTTTTGAGGTTTTGAGCACGTAAGTCTTGGGTTTGTGTTATAGTACTCTTACTTGCTTACACTTGTTCACCAATTACCGAAAATAGATAGCTGCATGATTTAGGAATTAGACTATTGATAATGATTATGCTGACTACTTCTGCTTCTAGAGATTGAGAACTAGTGTCGAACAAAAGGTAAAAACTTGTAGATGTTAAAATTATTTTGGAACTGCATTATTGATAGTGATTACACTGGCTACATCTAAGTTCTGGTGGTATACTATGTCTTAGAATCTAAATTATCATCATTATTTTTCTTTTTGGATTTGTAGCAAATGATATTGTGATTGCCTATTTGTCTTTTTCTTCTTATGAGCAATACGGTGTACATTAGTACCACGTAGCAACTCTATTGTCTTTGTGTATTGATTTTGGCACTAAGTGCCTCTGGTGACCTATTTGCTTCATTGTCTTGACTTACTATTATTTTTAAATATGTGCAGGAAGACTGTTTCTATGACCTGCCTTACAATACTGGGTATCAAATTTTTGTGCTACGTTTACGGAAGACAAGGGACAAAATTATGAAGTGTACTCTCTATATATATGTAGATATATACTTTGATTGAAGAACTGTGGTAGCTTTAGATGATTAATTGTAAAGATAATGAATGATTATGTAGTGGATGATTTTATAAAGTTAATAATATTTTAGTTTTTTTGTATGTTTGCCATTATTTGCTATGGGGACATTGAGCCAGTCAGGTACACAAAAAGAATGTCAAATTTTGATTTGACAACAATGTAATTTGTTACTAAAGCATTGAACAAGTTTTAATATAGCAACAATTTTTTATATATTTAGTAACAATTTTTCGTTGCTAATGGCATTAAAAATATAATATTTGGCAACAAAAAATTAACCTAATAACAACGGAGAGGATATTGTTGTTAATACTAAAATAAAAGGCAACATTTTTTATCGTTGCAAATCATATCAACTTTCGTTGCACATATAAAGAAACTGCAACATATAATGTCGTTGCTAATCGATGACTTTCGTTGCTATTGAAAAATAATCAGCAATAAACATTTTCGTTGCTGATTCAACATAATGTCGTTGCCAAATAATATAATCAGCAACGAAAATCGTTGCTAAAAAGTTTACATTCCGCAACGAAAGCAAGCTTAGGCAACAATTTTTATAATTTACTGCAATGAAAAATGTCGTTGCAAAATGGTGTCAATTGCAACGAAAATGCATGGTCGTTGCAAAAAAAAAAGTTCATTTCGTTGCTAATTAGTAGGCTTTTGCAACGAAATGGGGTTTTTAGCAACGAAATTTTAATTATTCTGCAACAATATAGTTTGTTGCTAAAGGATCGGTGTCTCTGTACGAAAGCCAAATTTCGTTGCAAAATGTATTACTTTTGGCAACGAAAAAAAAACGTTCGTTGCAGAACAATTAGCAACGCTCATTGCGCAACGAAAGACGCAACGACAGTAAAGTCGTTGCCAAAACCCTTTAGCAATGAAATTTGGCACCTTTAGCAACGAAAATCGGTTGTTGCTGAAGCCCCATTTTTTTGTAATGAAGGATATTTCTCCTTTTCTTTCTTCTCATGGAATATTACATCAAAGTTCTTGTGTTCATACACCCCAACAAAATGCTAGGGTGGAAAGAAAACATCAGCATTTGTTAGTAATGGCAAGAAGCCTAAGATTCCAATCTGGTTTGCCTATACATTTTTGGGGAGAATGTATTCTTGCAGCCACTTTTCTAATTAACAAATTGCCTACTCCTGTTCTTCACTATAAAAGCCCTCATGAACTATTGTTTGGACATCCTCTAAGATATGATGCTTTAAAAGTTTTTTGGTTACTGAGTTTATGCTTCTATACACCAAACAGACAAAGTTGCTCCTCGAGCTATAAGAGGAGTATTCATAGGATATCCCAGAGGTCAAAAAGGTTACAAAATACTTGATCTCCAAACCAAGAAAATATTTGTCACCAAGCATGTCAAGTTCCATGAAACCACTTTTCCTTTTCTCACATCTTCATCCAACATAACTTCTGGAAATGATCCTCATGCAATCTTACCTTGGGTTGATACCTTTGTATCACCTACAGATTCTACATCTACTCATGAATCTCTAAATAAATCTCCAACTGAGTCATCTCTTATCAATTCTCCTGTTGTATCTTCTCATAATCATTCTACACCTGAGCTTTCTCAATCTGAAGTTTCCATTCCTTCTTCTCCTATCAATCTAGATGTCCCAGCTAGACTTTCTACTAGAACTAAAATAAGACCACAGTGGTGGAAGGACTATGATATATCTAGTAAATCTGCTAGCTTGTTATCAACTGTCACCTCTCCAGAATCTCAGGTATCTTCTTCTTCTAAATATGCTCTTGCAAATTACATTTCTTATTCTTCTTTTCCTTCCTCTCACCAAAAATTCATAGCAAATTTGTCCCATGTGGAAGAACCCATTTATTTTTCTCAGGCAGCCAAAGATCCTAATTGGGTCACAGCCATGAATAAAGAGCTTCATGCTTTGGAAGCTAATAACACATGGAAGTTAGTTGAACTTCCTAAGGGTAAAAGCACAGTTGGTTGTAAATGGGTGTATAAGATAAAATATCTTGCTAATGGAGAAATTGAAAGATACAAAGCAAGACTTGTTGCTAAAGGTTATACACAAGCTGAGGGGATTAATTACCATGACACTTTTGCACCAGTGGCTAAAATGGTCACAGTTAAATGTATTCTAACAATCGCTGCTGCTAGATCTTGGCCAGTACACCAACTAGATGTGAATAATGCTTTTTTACATAGAGACTTACTTGAAGAAGTTTACATGGATCTTCCTCAGGGTTATATAGTTCCCACTCATTCATCTCTTCTTGTGTGTAAGCACCAGAAATCCCTTTATGGGCTTAAGCAGGCCTCCAGGCAATGGTTTGCCAAGCTTACAACCAGTTTACTAGAAGTTGGGTATACACAGTCCTTAGCAGACTATTCCCTTTTCACACTCAAGAATGACAATTTGTTTACAGCTATTGTTGTGTATGTGGATGATATATTGGTTACATGTGATGATTTTGTTCAAGTTACAGTTTTGAAGCACATGCTTGATACCAAATTTGGTATTAAAGATTTGGGAGAAATCAAGTACTACTTGGGTTTTGAAATTGTTAGAGATCATCATGGTATTTTTCTCAGTCAGAGAAAGTTTATTATTGATTTACTGATTTTCGCTAACATGGTGGATGCCAAACCTTTAACTATTCCATTGGATCAGCATACTAAGATTCATGATAATGAAGTTTCTGGCGCATTACTTCAAAATCCTTCTATCTACAGAAGTTGGGTTGGCAAGCTATTATATTTAACCTTTTCAAGACCTGACATTAGCTATTCAGTTCACTTACTTAGTCAATTCATGCAACAGCCAAAGGAAAAGCATCTTGCTGCAGCCACTAGAGTGCTAAGATATCTTAAATGCACAGCAGGTCAAGGTCTATTTTATCCTTCTAACAATAGTCTTGTTTTAACTGGATATTGTGATAGTGATTGGGGCAATTGTCCTACCTCTCGAAAATCAGTCACAGGCTTTTGTCTACTATTGGGTCCTTCTCTTATCTCTTGGCAGTCCAAGAAATAATCTGTTACCTCTCGCAGCACTGCAGAAGTTGAGTATAGGGCTCTCGCAACCACTACTTGTGAAGTTTTATGGTTGCACAGTTTATTAAAGGATCTTCAAGTCGCAATTACTAGTCCTACTCATATTCATTGTGATAATAAAGCAGCCATAGATATTGCTGAGAATCCAGTATACCATGCCAGGACCAAACATATTGAGCTTGATTGCCACTTTGTGAGGGAGAAGGTGCAGGCTGGGATTATCTCTCCTATCAAAGTTTCTTCCAAGGATCAACTAGCTGATCTTCTCACCAAAGCTCTAGGAAAGGTACCTCATTGGTTTTTAGCTTCCAAGTTGGGATTGCACAACCCTTGTGCTCCTCCAACTTGTGGGGGGAGTAATAGAGCTAACATGGTGTGTACTTCAGCTGCAACACATGTGAGACTTATGTCAGTCACATCAGCACCTATCATAGTGCTGCGATGCAAGATAGCAAATGCTCTCTCAATGACAGTTACCAAGCGTGAACAAGAGCTGGACCATGATGAAGCTGGTGTAGTACAACATTTACAACAGAATATTAACTACAGTTTATATAACTTTACCTTAGTTACATTGTTTGTAATAGTATAAATAGTGATATCCAGTAATTGTAACATAAGTAATGGAGAAATAAAATTTAGCTTCCTCTTTACGCTTTTGCTCTGTTTTGGCATATTCATTCATCTGAAGGAATCTAACAGTTTTAGTTCTTCGTGATCATCGTGTCCGTGATCTCATGAACATGAAAATCTTTGTTGATACAGGTTCTTTATATTGATGTTTCTTTTCCTGAAATTTCTTGTGTATATGTGGTTCAAGAACTTGGAGAATGTGAAGAAAAATATTTTTTTAGCAATTATTTAGTGTTTATATTTTAAAGAAAGATCCCATAATACTGGTGTTGGAATTGGAATTGGATATGTTCATTTCCTGACTCCTGTCTTCAAGGTTTTGAATAAAATCATAATCCAGTGGTTACATTGCGTTGTTTACTAAGTCTGTGGCAGATAGTTGTTGTCTTACTCTCATAGTGGGGAGTTTTATTTCAACTATTAAAAGTCGAAACTCTGTTAAAAGATTCAGAAGCCTTGCTCTCCCTCTTATGATGTTGAAGTCGATACTAAATTTTCGTTTCTGTTGTAATTGTGTCGTCTTCAAAATTTACTCTGATTTGCGCCTTGCAAGGAGAATACAACGTCGAGAGGGGAAGAAATATTCAAAATCAAGTTAGTAGACTTGTTATTTTGATGCACAAATGGACTACTATTTTGTGATTAGTTTTGGTGTCTGTAATCTTGTTATAAGGAGATGATAAGCATGCAAGCCTTTGAAAAATACAAAAATATACATGTCTGCCTTTTACTCATGCTTTGAAGGGTTTCCATATATTTAGTTTTCAGTGGTGAAAGCATGGAGAATGCATTAAGAGCGTGTTGCAAGGGAATTAATTAAAATTGGAAAAATCCTCACCCACGTCTATCTCCCACAGATGATTTCTGATTGCTACAATACTACTATGAGAAGCTGCCAGCAGATATTGCTAGCTCGATCCAGTTCTTGCTTCAGGTTTGATACAATCATACCTGTAATCATTTGTATGAATGCATTGTCTAATACACTTGCAGGAAATTCTGCTGTCAAAGCAATTTGGCTACTGCTTAGCAAGTAAGGGCGTACCAGAATCTAACATCATTTTCCTAAACCTTATAGCAGTAAGTTGTGATTATGGTTTATTTTCAGTCGTGGACAGCTTTTTTATACTTCAAAACTTCTAGTTTGGCTAAAGATTGTGACATCAGAGATTGATGCTTTCTAAACAAGGATTCATGGGGGAATTTGGAGATCGGGATTTTTTGTAAAACACACTGGTAGCAAGTAACTACTGGCTACACAATAATGAAACAATATTGCCATTTAGGTATCCAAGTTCCATTGGTGGTGGACAAAGTTTTGCTCCATCATGTACACGTTCATTCTCAGTACTGAAGAATAAATATCCTGGAGGCTCTAAAGCATAAAAACTTTATTATTTTCTAACTACAGGTCATATAGGAAAAAAGGTATGTATGCTCCAATCATCAACCGCATGGAGATTCACGCAAACACATTAATAGTTTCTTCATCAATGAAAGTCATCCTGTATCCTGTTCTTATTGCAGTAGTCTCAGCAATATTCTCTTCTTAATGCAGTCTCACAAATATTCTATTCTTCATGCAATCTCAACAATTGCAAATTTTGCCGATGGAAAAAGATTTAAGGGCGACATAACACTTTAGATAAGGAAAACTTCTCGAGTTTTTCATCCTGCAAACTGCAACATAGGTGATTGATTATGTGAAACTGATAATGTTCCTAGTAAACTCACGAGGCTCCTCAACGTCCCACTATAAACTGAGGCTGAACCACTTGGCCATACTTTTGGATATAAAAAATGTTAAAATATACGAGAAATGCCAGACACACAAACTATACACAAAAATTGTGTACAACCAGTATAAAAAAGAGAGAAAATAGGAACCGGGATCTTCCGTTGGATATTTTACACATTTCTATTGATAAGTAATACACGGGTCATACTTTTTTTACACAATTTTTTGTGTATAATTTGTGCACATAGTATTATTCATGATATATATGTATTAGAGAGCGTGTAGCACGTGCAAGCTTGTGTGTATAATATAAGAACATGACAAATGATTTTGATGATGTTTGATTTAGCACATATACCAAAATGTTTTCACCCCCATCTATCATCCAGCTAAGGAGAAACATTTCAAAATACATTCAATCAAGGTAGTCTAATAACTGGTAAAACTACTTACTAATTACTAAGGGCAAACATATTTTTCTCAAATAAAGAAAACAGAGTTGTAACTTGAGCAACAGAATAATTGGTTGAAACTCTTGGAAGTAAGAAAATAATTATAAAATACTTAACAAGACAATAAAAATGGTTAGGAAGAGATATGAGATGCTACAACACCACCTCTCCTTTTTATAGCAACAAAAGTGGATTTTTAAAGTAAAATATGACCTATTTAGAAGGATTTGCAGCCAATTACTGGCACCTGCTTCTTCAGCTTTGAACTTTCAATCTCAGTTGCTCAATCTTGTGACGTGGACTTGGTCTTCTTCTTCCTTGACGCAAAAGCGCTGGGTCCAATTTCTATAGACATTCGCTTTGCCCTGCAGAGAATCCTCAACAATGTAAGATCGACTTAGTCAGAGAAAGAAAATGCATAACAAGAATGCAACCCAAAGAAAAGTATACTTCTTGGAGAGTTCTCTCGCTTCTTTATTACGTTCTTCTTCAGCACCATCTGACGCAAGAAAAAAATCATTTTAGTTATAAGAACTGGTTTCAGAATAAAGCAAAATAAGCAAGCAAGTGAACCAAGGGGGTGGCAGAAATAGTTGACGCCTTGAAAGAAAACCCCCAATTTCACATGTTTAGCCAAAGCTAAATCACAGAGAAAATTGCACAACTACATTTTTTCATACACACATTAACAAGTATGTTATAGATTGTATGCAATAATAACTGTAAGCACGAGTAGGAAGCTAAATCAACTATATGTAGCCACATTTAGTAACATTTTCGGATGATTCATCAACTTCTTTCTTAAGAACAAAATGACTCTAAGCAATACAAGAAATTCTTTAACAAGGTTTCACCAATTAAAAAAAATGAAATATTGGCACGGTAAACAAGTTGATAATATTAGCAAATCGATCCCAGTTCAAAGGCATTCACTTCATGTTAAACCTGCTGCTTGAGTATTTGACTGGAGAAGAATGGACTCGCATTTAAATAATTTAACTGCACGAGTTATGGGCACTTTTTGATTATTTAAGAAATCCTTGACTTATACGCCATATGTTAAAACTGAAAGCGTTTAGATTCTAATTGTTCTCAAAACTGAAATTATCAATTCATTATATTTAGTTGTTATAAATAGAGTGGGGAAAACACAATCAATTCATTTAACAATGTATAAATCCCTGCCAATAGAAACATACCTGCTCCAATAGCATCATCTGTTTCAGGTCCTGACTCCGAATCAGAACCCCATCGATCACCTCCATTGTCAAAGTCCCAACGCTCTCCAGAAGGAGGCATCCAGAAATCATCTTCTTCAGAATCACTGTCCTTATCAGACAGATTCCTGACTTTAGAGATAACGTCATTTATGTTCTCCTCCTCCTCCATTTGTTTTTTCTTTTTCTTCTTCAAACCATCTGCTTTTTTCTTTACGACTTTATCTGGATTCTGCTCGCTCTGACCTTCAATCATTCCATTTGATGTTTGCTTTTCAGCTTCTTTTTTCTCTGTTTTTCACATTACTCCATGTTTTGGTAAAATGGCACTTCACTATATAAATACTTGGAACTTCAATTGTTCAGACAAAATGACTTTTAAGAGCTGAAGATGCACTAGAAGAGTTTTATCCACATAATAAATGGCACCAATAACAGAGTGAAAAAACAAACCTAACATGTTCAGAAATCGTTTTCCATTGATATGCTTCCATATATGCTCCTCAGATTTATTCACAGTAAGTCCAGTTAACTTACATGTCAACTTTGAGCTGAAACAACAAACGAAAAAAAACTCATATCAGCACAATAGTTTGAAATTAATACACACACACACACACATAAATATATATATTATTTATTATCATGTGGGCGAGGGGCATAGAACCTAATCTCGACCCTAGAACAATTAGAACCCGTACCATTGGCTTGATCCCTGCACCTAGGAGTACCTAGAGATCGAGCTCATTGGGCTTAATTGCATTCTACCAACTGAAATACCCTTCCGTAACTATCTAATTCTATTAAACACTTTGGACATTGTACATATCAATGAATAGTTTCCAAGAGATACTAAAACCCTTAATCTGAATATCTAACAATTCAAGACTGATGATATATTGCTAGAACTCATATTGCTAATGCTAGAGAAAGTGCTGCATCAAGAAATTGTATAATTTTCATAAAAATTAAACTTTGATCTGGCAGTAAAAAAAAATCTTTGTGATAACATTCCCCCAGTCAAAAAATCAGCATTCCAGACTAACCCACTTCCCAGTATTGTGTCAAAAACCAATCGATAATTAAAGATTAGCGACCAATAATTCAACAGATATATATATATATATATATATATATATATATATATATATATATATATATATATATATATATATAAAAGAACGTAAATGTATATGCCTTATATAAACCCTGAACCCTAATAAAAAGGAAGATAAGAAGGGGATTGGATTACCGGGAGAGAGGGTCTTGCTGAAACATATTCAAAGGGGGTCTTTTGCGGGCCAAAGCGGAGTCAATGATACCCAAACGGCAATGCTTGCTCTGCTCGTACGATTCCCTGGCGTGGGCCGGCAACTCATGGCCTGTCTCCACGCATTTGAACCGGCCGTTTCCGAGGTCCTTAAACGTCGGTGAGCCCAGTAGATTCTCACCTTCCTTTCCACCTTTTTTACTCTCACTATTTTCCTTTCCTTTTCCCTTCTTCCCCATTACTCTCTCTCTCTCTCTCTCTCTCTCTGTTGCACACACTGATGATACTCAAGTGTCACCGCCCCTCACTGGCTACGCTAGGGCAAACGCAATGGGAGTGATGGCGATACGATTAGACGACATCGTTTCTGGTGAATATCTACAAGTTGTGTCCATATTTTATTTTAGAGAATTAATTTTTTCACAACTAAAAATAATAATAATACTTAGACAATATTTCAATTTTCACACTTATATATGAGAGAAAATTTGTGAAAATATTAATTCCATATTTTTATTATTTATAAATTTTTTTAGTATACTAATTAAGGCATTTTTCCACAAATGGAAGGATAGTAATTTATTTGATAAAATTTTCTTATTATAGAATTTTGTCAAATAATAAGTCTTCCAAAAGAAGCTCATTTATCTTTCTATTTTTTAAGCCAAAGAGACATATTTGATGATAGTACAAAATCATAAATAAATTTAAAGTTTGGCATCACAATATTATTTTGATGTAAATTATTTTTAAATGAATATTCAATACATTTTGAGATTAAATACGTAAACAAAAATAATTTTTTAAAGTTTATAAATGAGACTTTTTTTCTTAATGAAATGGAGGGAGTATATATTATCAAAATATTAATTATGATAACATTATGTTGGAGTGTGTCCTAAAAAAATCTTGATACATTTAAAAAATTAATAGCATAAGAAAAGATATTGACTAAGTAAATAATTTCAAAATATCAAGTATCAAATTATTTTCCAAAAAGAAAAATCAAGTATACAAATCATAACTAGTAAAGATTAAAGCCTAATTGTCTAATGGTTGCACCAACATAAATTTGGAAGCAATGAAGGAATTCCACCATAAGAGACAACCCAAAATCATAATTGCTACCCCATTCTTTTAGTGTTTGAAAAAATAGTGCACACCTTAAAAAATATATAAAATGAAGGTTTTTATACTCGGACTGATTATCGATTCGAAAAAGGTATAGGGTGAATGGATCACTAGTTCAATCAGTGGTCGAACTGTTATTGACTCAATGACGTCATTAATATATATTAGTAGTAATTAATAAAATTTTAAATTTTTTGTTTTTTTATGAATTAAAACATAATATATTTGAGTTACAATATTATTAAAAGTGATTAATTTTAATATTTAAAACATTTTGGTACAAAAAAATATTAAAAAATAATTAACACCGGTTCCCTAAGTCAACTTAATTGGCTTACCGCCGGCTCGACCAGTGGTGAACCGGTTCTACCGAATTTTGACAAAAAACAAGTTAATGGTCCAAACTAGACCAGTGTGTCGACTGATTCAAATTTTATCGATTAAACCGACAGTCGGGTAACAGGTTTTAAGACCATGTATAAAATAATAAGGGAGAACTGACCACAAGGTCCACAACTAATTAAACGAAGAATAATATTATTAAGTTTTATTTAATAATACAGTTGGTGAAATGTTAGAGTTATCCCCCATCATTAGTAATTTTAGTAATGAAACGGCTGAAATGACAAAATTATTATTTATCATTAGGTAATTGTTAAATAAAAATTTGTGAAATGATTGTAATCAGTTGATTATGATAACAACTCAAGACGAGTAATTTCTGCTAAAATAAATGAAATGCCAAAATTACTATTACCATTAGTACTTTTAACTTTTAAGTAAGCAAGTTGGTGAAATGTAAAAAATTATTGGTAAATAATACTCCCTCCGTTTCTTAATATAAGTCTTTTTAGAGGAATGTTTTTGTTCCTAAATATAAGTCGTTTTAGAATTTCAAGTAAGTATTAATTGTTTAGTTTCCAATATTACCCCAAGTATTAAATATAACTTTGGTTCTCTCACTATTTTTTGTCCAATAAATAACAATCTCTTCTTCCAATACAAGGGTAAAATAGACAATTGATATAATAGTTAATACTATACAATTATTTTTTTAATATTTGTATATAATTTTAAAATGATCTATATTAAAAAACGGAAGGAGTAATATATACCCACAATACTTGCTACTTCATTTTACCCCTTAAAACATACCACTCATCTCCAAATAATTGAAAACAAAAAAGTGCATTCAGCCTGAGCACAATGCCAAAACCTGCCAAGTTTAGCATTTTGCTGGTTCGATTAGTTTTCCTCGATAAAGAATGGAATTGTTATTTTTATAAGAGAAATTTGGTATTTTCATAAGGTTTTATTGATATGAATGTGAGTTTCATTTACTATTTACTTCATATATTTCTTAATATAAGTCGATTTAGAGTTGTGCATAATTATTAAAAAAATAATTGTATAACATTAAATATAATATCAATTGCCTATATTATTCTTGTATTGAAAAAAGAGAGTGTTATTTATTAGACAGAAAATAGTGAGAGATTCAAAGTTATATTTAATATTCGGGATAATATTGAAGACTAAGCAATTAATGCTTACTTGAAAATATCAAATGACGACATATATTAAGAGACAAAAATATTTTTTTAAAACGATTTATAATAAAGAATGGAGAACGTACGTAAGGAGAGTATTGTGAAATTATCAAATAATTTGCAAGCTTATATAGTTATATGTATATTTATACTTTATACAACCACAGATAAATCGAGTCACACCAAAATCCCCAATCCTAACTAGCTTTAGTAATATTATTTATAAAATAAAAAAGAAATTAAAAGTAAACAAAATTTGATATTCTTCCCGGGATAAAAGGTTCAAAACTCAATTATTAATACATTTTCATATTTTAAATAAAATCATGTCAATTTTAAACTTAAAAATATAAATTTAATAAACTTATAAACGACTATCGTGTAAGTATGATATAGCGATATTTTTTAGTTAGCCCCAAATCATCTAAATAATTTAAAAGCTTGGTGACTCAATAATTCAAAAATATTTATTTATTCTTTACTCAATTCTTAGCGACAAATGATATATTATTTCTTAAATAACAAATGTACTTAAATTTTGTGAAAATCTTAACTTTGGAGATGTTGAGTCGGCTTTTGAGAATATCAAAATTTATGACCAATAAATATTAAATATAAAAAAAAACTTTTAGACTATTGAGTTACAAAACTTGAACTACTAAATAGACTGGGACCAACTAAAATGAGTGTTTACCTTATTATATTTTGGTATAAATTTATAATAATAAGATAGAACACAATTTGAATGTGGACGGAAAAAAGACGGTTCAGATTCATTCTAATTGATTTGGGCGATAAAGCACAAGAACGGTTCATATTGATTTTAATTTTCAAATTGTTAGAACGGAAAGAGAGGGAAGATTTCATTACGCCGTGACTTCAGACAGAGACAATTATTAGTAAATAGATAGATCTTAAAGGGAATTGATATTTAAAAATAATTGTTACACAAGGTTCTTTCACATGAAAAGTAAATAGGTCCCAAATTATGTCAGAGAAATCTTATAAAAATATTATTTTTTACTAGTCAAAATAATAATTTTCATCTTAAATGGACTTTTTAAAAATCAATATTAATCTTATACTCCATCCTTCTAAGATAAAATCAAAATTAATTTTTTGAGGTCAATTTAAGATTTTTTTAAAATTCAAAGCGATATAAACTCATCTATTTTTAAAACATTACTTAAGAAAATAATGAATTATTTAAAAAGTTATAAGAATTAAATGATTTATTATTTCCAAAATTAAAGTAAGTTTTAATTTATAATTAAAAATATCTCAGATCGAATCTAAACTTGATTTTATATATGGGAACGGAATAAATATTTTGAAATATAAGGGGATGCTCTGCTGTTTCCCCTGAATTCAGTTATGCTTACACAAACATCAATCCAAATTTCCAACCCAAACGCGAATATTTTTTGCAAAATTCTAATAAACAAATATGTTAAAGAAGTTTTTTCAGTAATAATAGACTCCCTTGAAACATTAAACGACAATCTTTTCCTCTTTTCTCAATCCCTCTTCCTCCTCTGCTACGAAAAGAAGGAATGTGAAGCCAAATGTGTTAGAAAAAATAACAATTAACAAGACGAATAATATAGTAAATTAGAACAACTTAGCTAGAAAATCGAGGCGTAATGTAGCTACTGTCCTAAAAAATGACTTCGCCCCCACTAATAATAATCACAGTACATATGGGCTGCCGGCGGTCACTCTCTAGGATTCAACGTCGAAGTCTCCGATCATGTGTACTCACAGAAAGAGGCTTTGGACTTGTACATGTGGATTGCTTAATTAACAGTGTAAGACCCCGATTTTTTTTTTATAAAATGGAATTTCCTTTATTTATTATTTTGAAATAGTAAGGGTTTATTTGATTAATGTAGTTAGTTATGGGTAAACTGCGCAAATATTTTTTAAATAAGCAGGTGGTTATAAAATATTCATTGTTGTCGGGGAATATTCGTTTGGTCGTGGAATATTCTTTCTGTCGGAGAATATTCGTACGACGGCGTAACCATTTGTGGACCCCATAACAGAATAACTGTCGGATGAAGAAAACGATAAATTTGAGTTTTTATAAATAAACGGCGTAATTATTACCGTTAACACTGTTAGAATACCCCGTGATTAAAATACAGTAATACGCATAGTTGCACAGTAGCACACGGTATTGCACAGTATAGTTGAATTATTGATTCTTACGTAAGAAGGCACTACTCAATAATTGTTACAGTAATTACTGTTCAATATTTTATTTTCTTGATTCAATAATTGTTGCGTTGATATTTTATATTATTGTTGTTTCAATAATTGTCACTACACACTATTTTCCATTATCAGATCAATAATTCATATTATTTGAATAATATTATTAGATAACATTATTGGTAATGTCTAGAAAGTTCTGTCAAGGAGAGGTTTGGTCACCTAATTGCGCGTCAGTAAGGAGAAATCCTTATTGAAAAGCCCCCTCTTTCCTGAGAACGGCCTGATTGTCATAATTGTGATTCTGTAATATTATTTGTGAATAATTAATTATTAATTTATATGATAAGAAAATATTTATTTGATGTGGATATAAATGAAGGATTTATTTATTTATGTGGTTATAAATGAAAGAATTTTAGTATGAATTATTTGTTGAAAATTTGGCAATTATTTCTCCGATAGAATATTCATTCAAAATATTATTATAATATTTTATAATTGGCTAAATAATAATATTATTGTTATAATATATATATATATATATATATATATATATATATATATATATATATATATATATATGCATGTGATTAAAAAGATGGAGTAAACAAATTGCATTCGAATACATAGCAGTATATCTTTGTGTTTTCCTTAGTGGGTTGGTGGATGCTTTGTATTCCTTGTTGGTGGCTTGATTGAATTAATGTCAGCATAATGGTATGAGATTTTCCATGTGGACCTCACCTATAAGGAAGATATGAGTGGTTAGTGTTTTGTTAGGCCATTTGTTGGTGAAAATACGTTGCGGCAAACTTGATTTCAAAGGATGGACCCCCACCCATATGGAAAATATGTTAGGTTTGAAAATTAGGCAGAGATGTTAGGCAGAAAAGTTAGGCAAATCTGCTTAACTTTTCTTTCCTTCCGTTGCTATAAATAGGGGGTAACCCCTCCTTCCTCATCACACCATTTCTAAATTCAGAAATTCTTATTCCATAGTAGTGTGAGTATTTTTTTTCTTGAGTATACGAATATTTTGAGGGAAGTTTTTCTACAAGATTTTCTCAGAATAATATCCGATATTCCAGTCAAATCCAGTTTCTACCAAGGTAAAGGATATTATTTTATTTCAATACTCGTAAGAAATATTATTTTCTTTCATACTCCATAGTATGGAAGGGATATTATTTCATTTCATATTCTCTAAATTTGAACTTACTATGGTAAGTATTGCTTCTATAATTCCTGAAATGATTAGAAATTTCATTTCATCTAAATATCATTTTATAGGAATATTGGTCTGAACTTTTTATCAAATTTGAAACTTTTCATGACCGGGTACTGTTCACAGTTACTATTCACGGGTACTGTTCACAGTTACTGTTCATGGGTACTGTTCACGGGTACTGTTCACAGTTACTATTCACGGGTATTGTTCACGGGTACTGTTCACAAAAGAAAAAAAAATTATATTTTTTTTTCAGGTTATCTGTTGTGACCCTTATTCTTGAAATTAAATCCATATTTTGATCTTCATTCTTGAATTTTACTCCACTATAGTTTATTATGGAGTATTATTGAACTTGGATAAACTGAAATACGAATCCCTAATATTTGTCCTTCTGTTTCACTGGATTCGTTCATTAAAATATTTTTCATCATCCTCAGTCCTAAATAATGATATTACTGAATATCTTTGGCCGTAGTGCAAAGATGAATGATTAACTGATGAATATCTTTGGTCCGTAGTGCAAAGATGAACAGGTGTTGAGATGAACATGACTGACTGGTGATACAAATGAATATCTTTGGCATGTAGTGCAAAGATGAATATTTGATTAAAGATGGTTATTGATTGTCGTTACAGGGATAAAATATTGATGATGAACTTTTAAATCTTAGAAGATAGTAGAACTCATTCTCTACTTGACTCTTCTAATGGTTTGCCGTTTCCGCTGCAGTTGTTGATCTAAAACTTGTTGTCTATTATATTTTATCAGATTTTTCCTATTGAATACTAATGATAATTTGTTGTATATTATCTTAGTCATAATATTCTTTACTGGGCTAGTTAAGCTCACCCTTTTTCTTTTTGTTCCATTTTTCTTCCCAGGAGGTGAGAACATAGCAGGAACTAACCGGGGTATGGAGTAATGGTTCAGGATAGATGTATTAGTAGTCCTCACTATTTTGTAAAATAGTGTATCAATAATTGTAATGAGGACTCCTTTTGAGTTTGTATACTCTCTATTAGACTATATTTGTATTCAAACTCACAGTATATGTGTTGTCGTATTTTGCACGACAATTGTATTATGAAGTTGTATTTATTTCTGTACCATGTATTTGGCGACTCAGAATGGGTGATGTATACCTATTTTGGGGGCGTCACAGTTGGTATCAGAGCTTAGGGATATGGTCTCTGGCGGAGATCGGGGAATATAACTAGGAGAGGAGAGATGAGTAAATCCTTCGCTAGTGTGTCATACCTAAGCTTATTTGAGTATATGGTTAATATGTGATATGTTAATTTGTTTAATTAACCCTTGTTTTATGGCAGTATTTAAGAATGGTTGCTGAGAACGTTAACAATGGAGTGTATGAGAATGTGGAACAACATTTAGTCACAAACCAGGAGAACGTATAACAGGAAGGCAATATTCCTCCTGTAAACAACACTACTGAGCAAACGATGAATGATTGAATGTTTAGGAGCTTTTTGAAGTTCATGCAAAATCAGACGAGGGAGACTCGTGCACAAAATACGGGTGGAAATGCTAGCAATGCGCGGCTTGTCACATCCAAGCAATTCAAAGAGTTGGGACCACCAGAATTTAAGAGAAAGTCGGATCCGATCATGGCGGAAACGTGGGTCAAGCAAATTACCAAGATATTCGATGTCTTGGGATGCACGGAAGAACAGAAGGTTCCATTCGCCACCTTTATGTTCCGCGGTGAGGCAGACTACTGGTGGGAGTCTGTGAAGCGTACCCAGCCAGCCGCACTCAGCATGTCTTGGGAAACGTTTCAAAAACTATTCAATGACAAGTACTTTCCTGAAAGTATTCGTCATATGAAGGAGATGGAGTTTATCAGACTGGAACAAAACAACATGACGGTGTCCCAGTACGAGGCGAAGTTTACAGAGTTATCCAGGTTTGCACCTCATTTGGTCCAGAATGAGGAATAAATGACGAGGATATTTTTGAGAGGTCTAAAGCCCGAGATTCGGCAATATCTTATCTCTCAAAAATTTTCTTTATATTCAGATATTGTAAACAAGGCTCAATTATTAGAGCAAGATAACGAGTACGTTCAACCGAGGGACCACAACCAGGATCATATCGGTGACAGCAGTCATCAGAACAACGATAACCAGCGGAGAAAGAAAAATACGGACAAGAGCGGCAACCACTCTGGTGGTAATCATGGCCATGAGAATAGAAGAAGCGAGTCGGGGGGAGATTTTAAAAAGAGGAGATTCAACAATGA
The DNA here is from genome assembly GCA_016801055.1 of Panax notoginseng. NCBI lineage: Eukaryota > Viridiplantae > Streptophyta > Magnoliopsida > Apiales > Araliaceae > Panax > Panax notoginseng. Next base: position 52,530,772 of record CM029013.1, on the reverse strand, counting down.
CACTGTGAAGACGTCAGCACCAGCAGCAACTAATTTTAAGGGAGGAGAACGACCACCGGTCGTATGCTACAAATGCGGGAAAGAGGGACATATCAGCCCAAACTGTCCACAACAATCTAAGGTATGTTACAACTGTGGAAAGGAAGGCCACATAGCTCGGGATTGTTCTGTAGCAAAACCAAGTTTAACGGGGATGGTGACTCCAAGGGCTATCCCGGATAAGTCGAAATCAGCGGTTCCTGAAAGAGCGTTTGTCGTGACTCGCCCAAACGTCTAGAACCCGAACGAGGTGATCACGTGTAAGCTAATCTTGAACTCTTGCAAAGTTTATACCTTACTAGATACCGGTTCTACCCATTCTTTTATCTCTACTGCTTGTGCTCAACGTTTAAACTTGACTCCGGAGAAATTGGACTTTGACTTATCTGTCGAAACTCCGTTGGGTGAAACATTCGTTACATCTACAGTTTATAAATCTTGCATGATCCAAGTTGGCACCATCACCTAACCTGTTGACCTTATCTCTTTAAAGATACTTATATTTGACGTGATTTTAGGGATTGATTGGTTAACTACTCATCATACCAAAATTGATTGTTTTCGTAAGGTTGTTAGTTTTCATATTCCTAACCAACCTGTTATTCAAATTCAAGCAACCAAACCATTGAAGTCAAACTCTTTAATATCAAGCCATAAAGTCATTCGTTTATTAAAAAACGGATGTCAAGCTTTCTTAGTCCATGTCACAGACTTGAATAAAAACACGTCAGATTTGAATAATATTTCTGTTGTTAGAGAATTTCCTGACGTATTTCTTGGCCTACCTCCAGAGCGTGATATTGAATTTTGTATCATCTTTGAATCCGGTACAAAACCCACTTCTAAAATCTCATATCGAATGGCTCCTATTGAACTTCAGGAGTTAAAAACCTAACTGTAGAAGTTTGTACCCGAGCCTTTATCTGGTGACTTTCTTTGTGGAATGCACTGAAGCCAGACTCTCCGTAGGGGACGCCATATGTGACAACCCCAAAATAGGTCCATTCCATCCAATCTATTCTGAGTCGCCAAATACATGGTACAGAAAATAACTACAACTTTATTACAACAATTATCGTGCAAAATACAACAACACATATGTTGTGAGTTTGGATACAAATATATAACAAATGTGACTCATGTTCCAACCGTGGACATCACCTCACAATGACACCTTACATAAAGGTATAGTCAAAAACTGTTTTAGAAATTAGAATCTTTGGGAAGTGCTCAAGGAAACCTTTGTACATGGGAGGCCATGCTTTTAGGTTATGATAGATATCATATGGCCACATAATTATCCTTGGTTGACCCAATAGACCCCAAAGAAAAACGAGAAGATTACTATCATATTCTTCCCAATGGTGAGTCTTCTCTTGACTTATCATTATCTCTACTGTATCTAACTGAGAATTATACTTCAAACAAACACCAAGATTATATAGGTAGCGCTTGTAGATATACTCGGCAAGCGGATGTGCACAATCCTGTCTTATGATGACACGAGGTTGTATGTCGTTAGACATCTTGTATGATAGTGGCAAAAACACCCTTCCAACGTTGGATACACCTTACCCTATTGGATTCACCAAATAAAACTACTAAATAAACTTTTCTATACTGCTTCGGGAGAACCTCCACAGCTAGAGACCACCGTTCTATTTCCTCGTTACCCTCGCTCGACCCAGCTACACTCTTATTACCTGAAAGGAATTGTGAAGCAAAAGGGTGAGCACAACTAGCTCAGTAAAGAATATCATGACTAAAGATAATTAAATTATCAATAGCCTTTATCAATAATAAATCAGAGATTTAGAACATATGGTAAATGATAAAAATTTCAACCATAGTTGCAGCGGAACGAGCAATCCATTAGAAGAGTCAAATAGACCATAAAGTCTATTATCTCCTCCATGTTAAAAATCCACCAACAATATTTTATCCATGTAACATCACTCAACAGTTCCTTTCCACAATTATATGAATAACTCATAATCATAATTGTGACTCTAAATTTTTCTTCGCAACCAGGACGAATAATATTTTCATCACCTGTCTTTACCTGAAACATCAAAGATCATGGTTATACCAAATCACAGTTCCTGTTCATAATCATACTAATAACTTCATCTTTGCACTACGGCCAAAGATATTCATTTGTACCAGTTGGTCATGTTCATCTCAACACCTGTTCATCTTTGCACTACTTGCCAAAGATATTCAACAACATGTCATCTTTGCACTGCAGGCCAAAGATATTCATCAACAGTTCATCTTTGCACTACAGGCCAAAGATATTCATCAACAGTTCATATTTGCATTACAGGCCAAATATATTCATATCTCAAAGAAATATATAATCATTTCAGAATTTATATAAACAATAATTATAACCATGTTGATCATTTCACCTTTGCACTTAAGCTAAAGATATTCACTTATAAATTCAATGGTCATGATCATACCAGTCACCAATTTAACTTTGCACAACTGGCCAAAGAGAACCCTAGTTATGATCATACCAATAATCTACCCATCTTTACACTCAAGTGAAAGAGAATATCATCATTAGGGTTATAAAAATGTTATATATGATAATAAAAATAATATGATCAACATATAGTTTTAATCTCAAGAGTAATATTCATAAATCAACTATAATTTGGTCAGAAAAAGAAACTAATTTTGTCGTGAATAGTACCCGTGAATAGTAACTCGTGAATAGTAACCCCGATACAAAAAGGTAAAAATTCCACAATAAATCTATACCAATATTTCGGTATAATGATATTGAAAGAATAACATTTCTTAAGCTTATAAACAATTTATTTTAATTGTTTAAACTTTACTAAATAATGCATTTAATCATTCTAAAATGCCAAACTCATAAGATTTCATCACCAATAACCAAAACCCTCATCAAAAATCTGCATATACCTCATATAGGATTCTCAAGTCATAAAATCCTATTTTTCAATTTTCTTATTTCACAAAACATATTTAATTCATTTACTCATAACTAGACTATTTTCATGAAAAATACCAAATCAGTTCCAAAAATATTTCTTTTCTGGGATTTAGCATAATATAGTCCCATAGTGAACATATATTTTTCTCAGAATTTTTAAAAGTCATTTACTATTTTTCATAAGGCCAAAACAGGCGAATATTTAGACATTTATCAAAAATTATACTTTTGTCCAAAAATTCTAAAATTTATAGAGTATACTTCTATCATATACATGTACTCCCAATAAAAATTTCATCAATTTTGGAGTTAACCATAAGGAGTTATAAGCGATTACTTTTAAAATAGTCTTTTCTCATAAAATTCATAACTCTCAATCTATACATCCAAAAATCACCATTTTTGGACACAATCAAGAAAACTCATCAAAATATCATTTCAAATTTTTCTAGAATTTTTGAAGGTCAGAAAAATTACGAAACTGAAAAACATAACAACCCTTAAAATTTCTTACCTCAAAAGAGCAGCACTTCTGACTGAATATCGGATATGACACTGAAGGAAACTTGCACTGATGAATAGAAACTCACCAAGTATCTAAATACTCACAAAATATACTTAATAATCTAGAGAGAGAAAGAGAGAAAACTTGTGTTTCTGGTGTGATTTTCAATTCTAACTTAGCCCTCTATTTATAGGAAAATGTTAGCACGCCGAAGCAGACTTAACCTGTAACCTGATGGCTTTACCTGCTACTATTCCTACCCACCACATTTGAATAAAAATCTCAGCACATATCTTCACCAACCAAGAGTGGGGCCCACTAATTCTAGAATTTTTCACCAAAATGATTAACTCCAAAAATTCAACAATTTCTGAATCAGTCATCTCGTAAAATTCATAACAAATCATACGTTCATTTTTAACGGTTCAAAATTTGTGGACATATACTCAACTTATATATGTATAACATATCCAAATATTACCACGATCCAACGGTCGGATTAAAAATTATAACCCTCACAAAATATCTTAAAAAACCCTAATTTGATTTTCAATACCTCCGTTCCGACAAAAATACAGATAAAACACCTCAATATTAACTCCTTCATTTTTAACCACAAAAATATATCCCTCATTTATATCCACATAAAATAAATATTTCCTTATCATATGAATCAATAATTAATTATTCACAAATAATATTACAGAATCACATTTATGACAACCAGGCCGTTCCCAGGAAAGAGGGGGTTTTCCAATAAGAATTTCTCCTTACTGGCGCGCAATTAGGCGACCAAACCTCTCCTTAGACAGAACTTTCTAGACATTGTCAATAATGTTATCTAATAATATTATTCAAATAATATGAATTATTGATTTGATAATGGGAAATACTGTGCAGTGACAATTATTGAACAACAATAATATAAAATTTCAACGTAGCAATTATTGAATCAATAAAATAAAATATTGAACAGTAATTACTGTAATAATTATTGAGTAGTGCCTTCTTACGTAAGAATCAATAATTTCAAAAATACTATGCAATACCGTGTGATACTGTGCAATAACGCGTATTACTGTATTTTAACCACCGGGTATTCTAACAGTGTTAACGGTAACAACTACGCCGTTATTTGTAAAAACTCTAATTTATCATTTTCTTCACCCGACAGTTATTCTGTTATGGGGCCCACAAATGGATGCACCGTCGTACGAATATTTCCCGACAGAAAGAATATTCCACGACCAAACGAATATTCCCCGACAACAATGAATATTTTATAACCACTTGTGTATTTTGAAAAAAAATTCATATATCACCCTTAACTTTAACATTTATCAATTTAACCATTTACTGAATAGTAATTATAAGAAAAATTAAATACTTTTATTTGATAAAATTTGGGGTCTTACACCATATTCGTGCGGTAGTAAACTGATAGGTGTCATTGTGACGTACTATCCAAGATTGGGATATGAGTCACAGTTGAGAGCAACCTAAGTCAATAATCGAAATATGTAGCTTTCTATGCTTAGCTGGTTATTATTGATGATTTTGTGGAAAGATTTTCTCGAATCGCTACTGCATTAACTCACTTAACTCATAGAGATACAAAATTCGAATAGAGCAAGGAATGTGGGAAGAGCTTCGAAGAACTCAAGGGGAGACTCATTTTGGTACATGTTCTGACCATACCATCCTGGAAAAGCGAACGTGGTAGCTGACGTACTGAGTAAAACATCGTATACGAGTACAAGTGCGATATTTTCAAATACCCATTTTGTATGATTTACAAATGATAGAGATAGAGTTGAAAACTCTATGTACCCATGTGATGATATACGAGTAGAATCGACTTTTATCGATAAAGTTAAAATCACTCAAGCTACACACCGGAGCTGATGAATATGAAGAAGGAGGTGTAAGAAGTTGTTATTCCAAAAGCGAGAATTGGCGATGTGAGGAAAGCTCAAACCTTCAATTTATTGGTCCATTTGAAATTCTCGATCGAGTAGGAACTGTGGCCTATAGACTCGTTTTACCGCCAAGTATGACGCGTGTTCATAACGTTTTTCACGTATCGAAGTTACGAAATTATGTGGACGACCCAAACCACGTCATTGAGTTAGAACCAGACGAGATAGCCGAAGACTTAACGTACGAGGAGGTACCTGTCAAGATTTTGGATAGGAAGGAGCATGTCCTACGCACAAAGGTCATACCACAAGTCAAAGTTTTGTGAAAGAACCATGCTATTGAAGAAATTACCTGAAAGTTGGAAACGAAAATGAAAGCGAGGTATCCTCATCTTTTCGAAACACCAGGTACGTACGTCAATTTCGAGGACGAAATTTCATAAGTAGGGGAGGTTGTAAGACCCCAAATTTTTTTTTATAAAATGGAATTTCTTTTATTTATTATTTTGAAATAGTAAGGGTTTATTTGATTAATGTAATTAGTTATGGGTAAAATGCGTAAATATTTTTTAAATAAGCAGGTGGTTATAAAATATTCATTGTTGTCGGGGAATATTCGTTTGGTCGTGGAATATTCTTGCTGTCGAAGAATATTCGTACGACGGCGCAGCCATTTGTGGGCCCCGTAACAGAATAACTGTCGAATGAAAAAAATGACAAATTTGAGTTTTTATAAATAAACGGCGTAATTATTACCGTTAACACTGTTAGAATACCCGATGGTTAAAATACAGTAATACGCATAGTTGCACAGTAGCACACGGTATTGCACAGTATAGTTGAATTATTGATTCTTACGTAAGAAGGCACTACTCAATAATTGTTACAGTAATTACTGTTCAATATTTTATTTTATTGATTCAATAATTGTTGCGTTGATATTTTATATTATTGTTGTTTCAATAATTGTCACTACACAGTATTTTCCATTATCAGATCAATAATTCATATTATTTGAATAATATTATTAGATAACATTATTGGCAATATCTAGAAAGTTCTGTCAAGGAGAGGTTTGGTCACCTAATTGCGCACCAGTAAGGAGAAATCCTTATTGGAAAGCCCCTCTTTCCTGGGAACGGTCTGGTTGTCATAATTGTGATTCTGTAATATTATTTGTGAATAATTAATTATTGATTTATATGATAAGGAAATATTTATTTAATGTGGATATAAATGAGGGATTTATTTATTTATGTGGTTATAAATGAAGGAATTTTAGTATGAATTATTTGTTGAAAATTTGGCAATTATTTCTCCGATAGAATATTCATTCAAAATATTATTATAATATTTTATAATTGGCTAAATAATAATATTATTGTTATAATATATATATATATATATATATATATATATATATATATATGCATGTGATTAAAAAGATGGAGTAAATAAATTGCATTCGAATACATAGCAGTATATCTTTGTGTTTTCCTTAGTGGGTTGGTGGATGCTTTGTATTCCTTGTTCGTGGCTTGATTGAATTAATGTCAGCATAATGGTATGAGATTTTCCATGTGGACCTCACCTATAAGGAAGATATGACTGGTTAGTTTTTTGTTAGGCCATTTGTTGGTGAAAAAACGTTGCAGGCAAACTTGATTTCAAAGGATGGACCCCCACCCATATGGAAAATATGTTAGGTTTGAAAATTAGGCAGAGATGTTAGGCAGAAAAGTTAGGCAAATCTGCTTAACTTTTCTTTCCTTCCGTTGCTATAAATAGGGGGTAACCCCTCCTTCCTCATCACACCATTTCTAAATTCAGAAATTCTTATTCCATAGTATTGTGAGTAATTTTTTCTTGAGTATACGAATATTTTGAGGGAAGTTTTTCTGCAAGATTTTCTCAGAATAATATCCGATATTCCAGTCAAATTCAGTTTCTACCAAGATAAAGGATATTATTTTATTTCAATACTCGTAAGAAATATTATTTTCTTTCATACTCCATAGTATGGAAGGGATATTATTTCATTTTATATTCTCTAAATTTGAACTTACTATGGTAAGTATTGCTTCTATAATTCCTGAAATGATTAGAAATTTTATTTCATCTAAATATCATTTTATAGGAATATTGGTCTGAACTTTTTATCAAATTTGAAACTTTTCATGACCGGGTACTGTTCACAGTTACTATTCACGGGTACTGTTCACAGTTACTGTTCATGGATACTGTTCACGGGTACTATTCACGGGTACTATTCACGGGTACTGTTCACAATTACTATTCACGGGTACTGTTCACAAAAGAAAAAAAATTATATTTTTTTTTCAGGTTATCTGTTGTGACCCTTATTCTTGAAATTAAATCCATATTTTGATCTTCATTCTTGAATTTTACTCCACTATAGTTTATTATGGAGTATTATTGAACTTGGATAAACTGAAATACGAATCCCTAATATTTGTCCTTCTGTTTCACTGGATTCGTTCTTTAAAATATTTTTCATCATCCTCAGTCCTAAATGATGATATTACTGAATATCTTTGGCCGTAGTGCAAAGATGAATGATTAACTGATGAATATATTTGGCCCGTAGTGCAAAGATGAACAGGTGTTGAGATGAACATGACCGACTGGTGATACAAATAAATATCTTTGGCATGTAGTGCAAAGATGAATATTTGATTAAAGATGGTTATTGATTGTTGTTACAGGGATAAAATATTGATGATGGACTTTTAAATCTTAGAAGATAGTAGAACTCATTCTCTACTTGACTCTTCTAATGGTTTGTTGTTTCCGCTGCAGTTGTTGATCTAAAACTTGTTGTCTATTATATTTTATCAGATTTTTCCTATTGAAGACTAATGATAATTTGTTGTATATTATCTTAGTCATAATATTCTTTACTGGGCTAGTTAAGCTCACCCTTTTTCTTTTTGTTCCATTTTTCTTCCCAGGAGATGAGAACATAGCAGGAACTAACCGGGGTATGGAGTAATGGTTCAGGATAGATGTATTAGTAGTCCTCACTATTTTGTAAAATAGTGTATCAATAATTGTAATGAGGACTCCTTTTGAGTTTGTATACTCTCTATTAGACTATATTTGTATTCAAACTCACAGTATATGTGTTGTCGTATTTTGCACGACAATTGTATTATGAAGTTGTATTTATTTCTGTACCATGTATTTGGCGACTCAGAATGGGTGATGTATACCTATTTTGGGGGCGTCACAAACAGCGTATAAGAACTGACTATATTGATAAGAACAGAAAATAGTATGAAAAAGAAGACTCTCTATCTCCATTAACGTATAACAGGTATTTTTGTAAAGAAGAAGAAGAACGTTGGGGAGTTACATAGATAAATAAGGTAACGGCTTAATGGAACGCTTGGGAGTTACAAAAATAAATAAGGTAACGGCTAGGGAATTAACTCGGGGGTTACATAAATAAATACCAATTAAATTGGGAGTTACAAAAATAAATAGTCGATGTGGGATTTTGATAAAACCATAATTTTTAAGCATAACCAACAATCCCCCACATGATTCAAAATTATCAAAGAAAGAAAAATTAAAAGGAAGTGAGAAGGTCAATGGATTTTAGATACATAACATCGATACCTTGTGGGTTTGAATCGACACTTAGTGGAACAAGCTCATGACTGTAGATTATAGGTGAATTATATTTTTGAACCTATTATCTATGATACAATCAATTGAACTTGCACACATATCAAAAAATCCTAAATCCACACAAGTCCGCTGTTGGGCGCGTTCTAGGCCATGCGCCATATCCCAGATTTTCATAAAGGCTCTAGAGAGTTTGCCAAAGACTCTCATAGGAAGCGGCCTACACTTCCACCTTTATATAGGTGAACCCATCAAGTGTAAACTGACATACACCACCCTTTAGGGCTATAAGTTTCATTAAGAATCTAAACGATTCATCCTTTCACAATTTGTCAGTAAGCACCACATGCACACAAAAAGGGATATAAATAATTGTAGTGCTATAATTAAGTAATTATGTGACTTGTTGTTACCCATTGAACCCAATTCATGGGATCTCCAATCACATGGGTTAGGTTTCCATCGCGTATTACTTACTCAATATGTTGGCAATAGTCACATCCCTCTGGATGCTTCTTGGACACTCTTTTTAATCAATCCCTTTGTAAGTGGATCCGCTAGGTTTTTTTCAGACCTTACAAATTTTATAGAAATAACACTGTTTACTGATCAGTACTCATTCAATATTATGTCTCAAGCTAATATGTCTCTATTTCTCATTATACACATGGTTCATTCCTCGTCCAATAGCAGCTTGAGAATCACAATACAGATATATAGAAGGAATTGGTTTAGGCCACAACAGTATGTCTGACAATAAATTCCTCAGTCACTCTGCTTCTGTACCTGTCAATTCTAATGCTATAAATTCATATTTCATATTGGATTTAGCAGTACAGTTTGTTTAGCAGATCTCCAAGAGACAACTCATCCACTTAAAGTAAACACATATCCACTAGTGGAGCCTTGTTTCATCATTATAAGATACCCAATTAGTATCACAATATCCTTCAAAAACATTAGGATGATCAAAAAAATGTACACTTACATTAACTGTTCCTTTTAAATACCTCATTAGACGTGACAATGCATTCCAATGATCTTGTGACATATTATGTGTATATCTGCTAAGTCTACTACTGACATATTCAATATCAGGTCGAGTACAATTCATTAAGTACATTACACTATCAATTATTCTGGCATTTTCAGTTTGTGCAATACCAATCCCCTTTATTTTTCTTTAAATGCATACACTAGAGTCACAAGGTGTTCCTAATGGCTCTTCATTAAAGAAATTAACTTTCTTAAGAATTCCACATAATAAAAACAAACCATGTGCATATTTATTAATTCTCATGTCAAGAATCAAGTTCGTTTTTCATGTCAAATTTAGAGAATAAAAAATGTTTTAATAGTTTTCACAACTTTCTCATCAGTATCAAATATCAGCAAATCATCCACATATAATCACATCACAATTTTCATGCTTTGTATCTCATGCATATATCACATTTCTTGTGCTTCACATTTTATGTATAATTCGCATTTTATACATGCTTTATCTTTCTCATATTGTACATTTATACATACTTGACATCTGATACATGGTCCATAATGCTCATACTTCGCATTTCTCAAATTATATAGTTCACATAGAATAATTAACTTAAATTATCAACAAACTATTAACATTTATTATCACATTATTGCACGGAGTGCACATTAAAATAATTCACAAGAATTTCACATAATGCTAAACATTAGCACATAACAACAAGTACTGAAAAACTTGCTTTAAAATTATCAATAGACCGGTTAGCTTTTAACTTCTTTTTAAACACCCAATAGATTTACTTCTTTTTAGGCAAAATAACTAGCTCTCATGTATGATTACTCATAATGGATGATATCTTTTCAAAAGATTGCATCAAATGATTTCGTTGCCTCTTCATAAGTTTTAGGGTCATCTTCATTTATCAAAAGTCTAAATTCAACACTGTTTGAAACATATCCAATAAAAATACAAATCATTGTTTTATGTCCAATTTTATTCCTTTTTAAATTCTGGTATAGCTACTTTAGCTAGACACCCCCACATTTTAAAATACCCCAAGTTAGGTGCATGTTCCTTTTTTTAATTAACATGGTAAAAAGTTTATCCTTTTATATGGAACTCTATTAAAAATTGATTATTCAAAAAGGCAAGCTTCTCCCCACATATTAGAAGCTGATTAACATGACATTCATCATATCTTTAAGTGTTTGATCTATTTTGCATTTCTAACTAATTTTCAACCTCAGTTTTATTTAATAAACATTTCTTCCGCTTCATCTTTTAAAGGCAATAAGATAGATTTAAGTATATCTAGAATTATCATCATTGTTCACCATCTTTGGCACATGAACCAAATTAACATAAAATAATAGAACATATAAATAGAAGAAAGACTTCGTCAGGCTTAGGAAACACAATTCATATAAATGTTCAATTATTTACCATTAATCTTTCAGCTCATAAGATGTGAATTTAGGGAATAATTCAATTAAATTACTAAAACCTAAATCACCTCACTAGGAACAAGGATACATGTGTTATTACAACATAGTAATTTAATTTCAAACACCAACAATTAATATTTCAAAAATATTAACAAAGGAATTAAATGACAGACAATATTACTCAATTAATATTCCAAGTATGCTATAAACACATTAAAATACTTCCATAAAATTTACAACAGTATATTATCATCACCAAATGTTACTGTAATTTTCTGGAATTTTTCTAAAGATCATGCAAATTATCACAACTAATTAAAATATATTAATTTTCCAAAACTTCAGTGAAAATATTAATTCTATGCCAATAATTAATATCTGTTAAATTTTTAGAATTTAATAATCACAATAACTATTTATTAATTGATTTCCATGATTAAACAATTAATAAAATATTTTCTGGAATTAAATAAGAAATCTGTAGGCGGGTCAGTTCGTGGATCACTGGGTCGGGTTTGGGCATGGGGGTCAACCCAGAATTGTCAAAAAACCCATTTCTTTTGTCCCAACTCTTCAAATAATCATAAAAAAGCGATATAACTAATTTTGTGTCTTTCTCCCCTAATGAGCATATGTACCCATTTGGCTTTAAAAATAAAAATACACAAAATTCACAGAATGTCATGGCCATCAAAGAGTTCACAGAACATGGTGTAAGTACAAATTTTATTGTTCCAACTTATACACGGCGTAAATACACAAAATTGTACACTACAAATTTTGACCAATTGATGGTTGCTATAGTCATGGCCATCAAAGTGTTCACAGAATAGCATTGACAGTTGACACTAATTTATACTTCCTTTTCCCCCAAAACATGGCGTAAGTACAATTTTACGGATGCCAAATTAGAATATTATAATATTGTTCCAACTTTGAATTTTGTGTTTGCCTTAAAACTAATAATTTTCTTAAAAACATGGGGTCCTCTATGAGGGTAATAGTCCTTATTTATAACACATTATACATTTAATTTCAATACTTTTATTCATTTGAATACAAAACTTTTTCTTTGAGGAACACAGGGAGTAAGAAATACACACGCACATGTGACATATCTAATATGACCATCTAATTGATTAAAAAAATGATCAAGGGTGCATAAATAGGCATGTATGCTAATAACAATACACGTATAGAATGACTACCCAATCGAGAAATCAGATTCGAAGAAACATATATAATTTTTATCAAGATTAATAGCAAGCAAGACTTTTGATAATTCTTTAATGGCATATAACAATCCGAATTGAACAAGAACTAAAGAAACAGAAATAGCTGTGTAAACAATTAGCTATAAAAATTAAGAAGAAAAATCAATCAACAAAACCCATATTCTCCTTCGGTTATAAACAAGCTTAAAAAATTGACATGTATATATGTCAAAAGCAGAATCAACAAACCTGGATATAATGCCTTATGACCAAATTTAAGAATAAAAAATTAAAGTTCAAATTTTTTTTTATCTGTTTTATAGAAAAATTCGGTATGGTAAGGCGGGGGCATAAAGGGAAGTGGGTGTGGTGGTGGTGGATGATTATGATGGCTCATGCTGCTGTCAGATAAGGATTTAGACCGGCTACTTTTGTTGTTCCAAAAAAGTATCAAAATTATATTTTGTCAAAAGTAATTTTATCAATAAAATTCTTGTTAATAGATTAATTCACTTTTTAGATTGTTAGAAAAAATAGCAATTAACAAGACGAATAATATAGTAAATTGGAACAACTTAGCTGGAAAACCGAGGTGTAGCGTAGTTACTGTCCTAAAAAGTGATTTCGCCCCCACTGATAATAATCACAGTACATATGAACTGCCGACGGTCACTCTCCAGGATTCAACGGCGAAATCTCCGATCGTGTATACTCACAGAAGGAGGCTTTGGACTTGTATATGTGGATTGCCCAATTAACAGAGTATAAGAACTGACTATATCGATAAGAACATAATACCAAGAGATAGTATGAAGAAGAAGAAGAAGACTCTCTATCTCCATTAACGAAAAACATGTATTTTTTTAAAGAAGACGGGTATTTTTCTAAAGAAGAAGAAGAACGCTGGGGAGTTACATAGATAAATAAGGTAACGACTTAATGGAACGCTTGGGAGTTACAAAAATAAATAAGGTAACGGTTAGGGAATTAACTCGGGGGTTACATAAATAAATACCAATTAAATTGGGAGTTACAAAAATAAATAGTCGATGTTGGATTTTAATAAAACCATAATTTTTAAGCATAACCAACAAAATGTTGTGGATTGGGATTGGGTTTAGGAACACATGAATTTCATGAGCAAGTTCCACCCTTTGCATCTGTTCTTTGTACTTTTCCATTCGTCGATGTATATATTTTTTGTAGTAAGGTCTCTCTCTATATATTTATATATAATCATGAGATTAGATATATAGTTTTTTAGCCCGCCAAAATTCGGGCATTTTTGGCCCGGTCCGTTTTTAGCCCGATCCGTGGATGTCCGGGCCGCGGGCGCCCGGCCCACCCAAGTGGCCCGTGAACTTTTTTTTTTTTTTTTTTTAAATAAAATGTTACTACTTATGGGTTGCAAGTCTTGAACACAAGACTTGTAAGTAAATAAATAAGAGTTCAAACCAACTAAGTTACAACAACTATTTGTTTTTAATGCAATCTTCAATATATTTTAACTATAATTGAAAATTATAATTAAGATATGTAGTTAATGTAGGTAATTAATTAATAATACTAATTTATAATACTATTAAAATTTTAATTGATTGAGATATGTAGTTAATAATTTCAAAGTATAAAACTATTAAACTAACAATTATTAGTTTAAGTTAGATAATATAATTATAAAAATTTAAAATTATCTATATATTAGTATTAATTACATTATTTATTATTTTTAAAAGTTAAATAAATTATATTAATTTTAAAGAATCAAATTTGATTATATACTTTGAATTACTAGCAATATATAATCCGAATCAACCACTAATTTTTTAGATTGCAAGTCCAAAATCTGTACACAATAATATATATAATTTTATCCCTTAATTATGCAATCCCCCTACTTATTGTAGTACATTTGGAAAGTAAATCAATCATTATCCCTTAATTATGCATTCCCCCTACTTATTTAGAAAGTAAATCAATCATTATCTCAAATCATGCATTCAGAATAATATCTAAAATTATAATACTATTAAAATTTTAATTGATTGAGATATGTAGTTAATTTAAGTAATTAGAATTATTGTTTATTATAAATTATTTTATTATTTTTAATATTTAGTATTATTACTATTTTTGGTGAAGCAAAATTTTGTAAAAAAAAAAAAAAATTAGGAGAAGAAGCCCGCGGGCCGGCCCAACCCGGGCCACGGGCCTCACATTTTCAACCCGCCAAAACCCGGACCTTTTTAACCCGACCCGTTTTTGGCCCGCCCGTTTGCCAACTCTACGTGAGATAGTGAAGTCGAGTAGTATCACTAGTTAAAATGAACTTGTTTTGCAGACTTATTGTTGTGTTTAGTGATCTTTTCGTTTTGCTTGCATTGAGTAGTAATGTTGCAGGTCGTCAAGAGGCGGGGACGGTTTCAAGGCCTTGTGACTTTCCGGCAATCTACAACTTTGGCGACTCAAATTCAGATACCGGTGGTATATCCGCCGCTTATTTACCAATTCCACAACCAAATGGGGAGGATTTCTTCAGAAAGCCTGCCGGAAGGGCCAGTGATGGCCGCCTTCTCATAGACTTTACGGGCAAGTAACTAAGAATTACCTGTCCAAAGGTATTCTAAAAGTCAAAATAGCTGTGTTTGTGAAACAAACAAGTAGCTCGAGTGCGTCTAGCCTCCAAAAACTCTAAACTTGAGCCAAATGTACTGTTAAGCTCGTTAAATAAATTATTATTCTTTATTTCAGCTGAGCACTTAGGACTACCATACTTGAGTGCCTACCTTGACTCACTTGGCGCAAATTATTGACACGGTGCAAATTTTTCCACAGGAGGCTCAACCATCCGGAGACAGAATGAAACCATATTTGAAAATGGCATAAGTCCATTCTCCCTCGATATCCAGATCTTGCAGTTTGATCAGTTCGAATTGCGAGCCAGCGATCTGTACAAACAAGGTCATTATTTCCACATGCTAACAAATTAAATCCTGTCATAAGCTTCTATTACAAATTTACAATAAATTTTTTGTTATTAATGATCTTTCAGCCAGGACAGAATCCAGTAGAAGTAGACTCCCGAGGCCTATTGACTTCTCAAGGGCTCTCTACCGTTCGATATTGGCCAAAACGACATCTCTGCTGGTTTACGAAAGCTTGGTAATGAAAAACTACGAGAAGAAATGGCAGATATGGTAAACCAGCTTGCACTAGCAGTTGAAGTGAGTTTGTATTTTTTTCAATTCTTTTCTTAATGTTTTAATTTTGGTCCAAGTAACAATATTACTTGTGTGTGTCTGTGTGTTACATGGCAGCATCTGTATCAACACGGGGCCAGGGCGTTCTGGATACACAATACGGGTCCAATTGGTTGCTTACCAGCAGGCAGATTTTATCCGAAGCCTGGTTTTCTTGACCCGTTTGGTTGCATCAGGAGCCAAAATGACTTGGCTATAGAGTTCAACAAGCAACTCGAGGATAGACTAATCAAACTGAGGGCAGAGCTTCCTCGTGGTGCACTAACTTATGTCGACGTCTACACTGCCAAGTACAATTTAATCAGCAGTACAAGGAGTCAAGGTACATATTTATTCTCTTAACACATTATTCACATTAATTATCAATCTTTATAACATTTTTACCAATTCTCTTCAAGATTCAGTATCACTAACCAAAAAATCTTCAGTTATACGCCAACTGTATGAAAAAAGAAGAAAAAGAGTACCATTTTTTCGGTACAAGTTTAAAGGAAAGTAGGACTCTTTTTTCCTTAACCAGGATCGAGTATAAGTTAGCACATTGTATTCTTGATTTACATGTAAAAGATGGTTTGGCGAAATCCAATTACCATATATACTTACTACAAGAATTTATGTTGACAGGATTTATGAATCCGCTAAAGATTTGCTGTGGGCGGCATGAGAGTAATATCCATGTGTGGTGTGGGCAGAGGTCAATGATTAATGGGACAGAAGTGTTTGGTGGTGCTTGTCCTACTCCCTCAGCGCATGTTAGCTGGGATGGTGTACACTACACTCAGGCTGCAACTCACTGGGTTGCTAACCATGTACTAAACGGATCCTTGTCTGATCCACCCATTCCGATTTCACAAGCTTGTCATAGGCATGTACACATGTAATCCATCCTGCATGTGTATGTTCGAGGTTTGAGGTTTGACTTTTGAGGGTTGAGCAAGGTGTATGCAGTGCATGCCATCATGTAACTGAGCACTGCTTATTGACTTAACAAGGTGTCCTAATTAATTAAGTAATTAATGTCGTATAATAGAAATTGATTTAAATTAATCTCATGCTATGAATGTAAATTTATACTAGTCTAGCTAAAGTAAATATTAGCGATAAAGCTCACTTGACTCGGACCAGACATTCTCGAATGAGACCTCCTGCTCCTGTATTCTGTCCCAGGATTATTTTGAAAAGCTGCCATCCACGTTAATTTTCATCATGAGGTTTCCGTCAACCTATATACTTCATTTTTTTAGAAGTCTCCACTCGATTATGAAAAATTTAGGAAAACTATCGGAACCCTCTACTAAATCTAGATATGATAATATGGAATTCTAATAGATGTAAGATTAGCCTTATTTCATAACTTGGTGTTCTAGATTCTAGATCTTATTAATATAAGGAGAAGTTGCTAGGCTTGCTGTCAAAATAAGCTGGCAAGATTAATACTATCTGCTATTCTATTATATATTTATATACTTGTTAATCATCATTGACTAAAGAGATTTACTATTGCCAATTTGATTATCCGAGTTAATTCAGGTACTACTCTAGTCAATTAAGATCTCTTGTCGCCCTATAATTATATACAAGGTATTGATGTATTGAATTACTTGTAAGACGAAGTACTGTTGATTTCAATTATGCATTGAGGAACAAAATGAACGAAAAAGAGAGAGGTTTGAACCTGTTTTCTTTTTAAAAATATGGGTTAAAACTAACTCAAATAATCCAAATAACTTAAAATAGTCAATCAACCTAAATTTGATAGGCAAATTTGGGTCTACTTAGCTGTTTGTAAATCAAATTCTCAGGTCTATTCCACGCACACATGATAAACCACCTTGCCTCTCCAGTCCAATCCAAGAATGTGAGTAGTGAATTATGGCCAAGTTCTGTTCTCGCACCCCCAAGAAGCCGAACAGGTTTGCTGTCCCTCGAACAAATCCAATTCTGATAAACTCTTCAAATCCCTACTCAAAAGTCTCGTACCTTTTCAGTTCCCACTTCCCACACCTACCCATCTCTCTCTATATATGTATGTGTCGTTCGGTATATATGGAGTAGTTGTGCTATACGTACATCCATTCTAATAATAGAGCTAGATCTTAATTGCTAGCTAATGACGGTATCCAAAAACACAATTATGGAAGAACGAGAAGAGGTCATGGTTTCGACCACCAAAGGTGGCGATACAACAACCAGAATCGGTCATTTTCTTAAACCCTCTGTGACTTCCATTGATGGACCCGTCTTCCGTCTTCATCCTAATTCAGCCTCCGTCTCCGAGCTAGGAATAGAAACAAAAACATATAATAATAATAATAATTCCGAGTTGATCAAAAAATGGCCATTCAAAGTGGCTTTCAATGGATGGAGATACCCAAAAAGGGAATGGAAATCATGGGTTGAGAGCATGCATTCTTTGCACCAATCCGTGTGGAAGCAAGCCGGAATTCATGATGCTCTGTTGAATTCCGTCTACACAATCCATCGCGACAACCCGGTGATTTATGGGTTTGCAGAAAAATGGTGTCCCGAGACCAAAACCTTTGTGCTTCCCTGGGGTGAAGTCACAATAACCCTTGAAGATATGATGATTTTAGGAGGTTACTCTGTTATAGGTGACCCTGTCTCCGTCTCAGTTGAAAGCCAGCAGCAAAAACTACAACTAGAGAAACTGATTCAAGCACGGCAACAAGTCACCAGATCAAAAGCTAAAAAGGCCTCCCAACATGGATGGTTGAATAAATTCATGGACAGTGGATGCGAGATCGAGCACCAAGCATTTCTTGCCTTGTGGTTGTCCAGGTTCGTCTTCCCATCATCATCATCTTCATTCGGAGAAACTATTTCCAACAACGTCTTTCCCATTGCTATTCTCCTAGCCAGAGGTACCAAAATTGCGTTTGCACCTGCTGTTCTGGCCACCATCTACAGGGATTTGAGTTTGTTGAAAGACAGTATACTCTCTGCTAATTCAAACAAGTTGTTAGGGAAGGATATTCATGGCCGTGCTCTTATAATTTGTGTTCCTTTACAAATACTTCAAATTTGGGTTTGGGAGAGGTTTCCAGCCTTGAGTCCTAATCCTGATTCCGAGAAACAAGGCCAGCCGAGATTCGCTCGATGGGACAAGCTGAAGAAAGTGAGCATTGAGAATGTAAAGTTGACTATAGAAACCGCTTCAGGAAATTTCCGTTGGCGTCCTTATGCTGCTAGGGCTGCAATTGACCAATCGCTGCCTCATAAATGTCTTTACATGGTTGATTCTGGTCTGGATGAAGAATTCGAGTCATTGGCTCGATGTTTGAGGGTTTCTGAACTAGTTGGGCTAGACAATAATAATATAGAGGCATACTTCCCACATAGAGTTGGTATGCAATTTGGTATGGACCAAGATGTTCCTGGTCATGTACCACGAGCCGACACAAGTCGTGAGGTTGCTTGGAGAAACTACACGAGGCCAATTGAAGATGAAAATTTGTATTTACCATCTTGCCTCTTTGAGCCAAATATTACTGCTAGATACTTGGAATGGTGGAACAAATCAATGTTTGGTGAAGAAAATGGCAATGCTGGTGTGGAGGAAAAGAAAAATACTAGTAGTAGTAGTAAGAGTTCAACAAGAAAAATGCAGCAGGAATATTTAAGTTCAAAAAAAGTAACAATAAAAGCCGATAATGATGCCGTTGTTCCTCCTGGTTTTCCTCCCAAATGCAGTAAGGCGGCAGAAAAAGCAAATGATGATGAGGACAAAATTGAAATAGCTCAACTTATAAGGACTGTGCAAACTGGAAATGGTCAGAGTACAGAAGTAGCTGTTGAAAATGTTGTTGAGGGTGAACATCCAACAGAAGGATCGGAGAAAAAAACAAGAGTAGGGATTGCAACTGATCGGACTAATAAGGAAAAAAATGTGGTGAGCATCGGCAGTGATGATGACGACGTCGACGACGACAGAGGAGGAAACCTTGAAGCCATAATCAACAGGCTTGAGAAAGTCGTTGCCCAGATAAAAGATGCGACAGCCAAGTACTCAGTCCACAGGCTTGGCGAGAATCTACACAAGATATGATTGGCCTAAACATGGCAATTAGTAGTTAAAAACAATTTCTCATAGCGTATTCATTACTGATTTAACACTCGCTAGTAGTTGCATATTTTCGCCTTTAGTCTCCACCTGTAGGCTACAAGCCACCGAACGTGCATGTGTCTTCATTTGTAGTTTGCTGCTCCTCGTCATTTCAAGGCCCTTTGAAGTTATTTTGCAAAATTCGCAAGTTAAAATTGGCTAAAAAGAAGTTAAAAAATGTGCTTAATTTTGGAAGTTTGACGCTACTGGATCTTGTGGATGGGATGAAAAAACTGGCTTATATATATATATATATATATATATATATATATATATATATATCTTTACGGTTGAATATAAAAAATTGGACATACATGAAGTATTAAAATTATGTACTTGATTATAAAATTTATTTTACGTGTACAAAACGGGACTTACAACAATCAAAAAATTAAATAAATAAATAAAAAAGGAGAGAAGAAAAACAAAGCATACTACAGCCGTTCACGATTTCATATTTTCATCTCTCTTAAACTCTCACATATATTTCAAAAGGAATCAAGATCACTACCGGTCTACCACCTAAACTCCTTTACTACGCATCTCCCTACTTTTGGGTTTTAATGTCTGATTAATTGGCATGCATGCACGGGATGAGACAATGCTAATTAAATATTGGTCTTTGTAAAGTTGTATATGTATGTATATATATATTATTCGGCCATAATACTTTTCATACTGGGTCAGACCGAATGGGCTTGACCTTTGGACTATGTCATTTTGGTCATATTGAGTCAAATGAATTGGGTCCCGCTACTTGACTACACTATTGGGCTTAGTCATTGGATCAGCCCATTACGTAAGGTATTACTTATCCTATCTTTGACCGGTAATCATCACAAAAGGCAGTAGTTGACTGTTATGTCTGCCACCTTTCTGCATGACATTAATGAGGATGGGACTCCGATTGCCGGCGGGAGGTAACAGTGGTAGCAGGTAGGAAAATAAGCTGAACACTTTCGGCTGAGATGACCGGGGTGGAGGGGGACTGTCAGGAGATAGTGGGTGGCACAGTAAACCGGGTCTTGGGAACGTATGGGGCAAGGATCGCAAAAGAGAAAAGAGGTAACAAAACACTACACAACATTATCATTTCATACACACTCAGACACTAGTCAATATTTTCCTCCATTGTTAACCTTGTGATCTCCTGTACTGACTCTCACGCCGGAGCTATCCCCCGACGGTCAGGCCGTCAAGCTTTTGGTGTTGACTTGTTGAACTGTGCAGGATCATAGCGTCTTACTTGATTGGGACGTGGGAGAAGATCTTGGCGTTAACATTGGCGCTAGAAGGAGGGCTGAGTTCTAGTGTCCTGAGTATTTTTCAATCACAAACCTTGTTCGTTTTACGTCGGTGTTCATGGGGAAGAGTAGGACACCTACACCTGAGGGGCAGCCGAGGGCTGCCAGTGAATCAGCACCGCGAGTATCTGTGAAGGACCGTTTGGGACCTGCACTAAGTGTTCATGCCAGCACGGCGTCTAAACGATCGCATGGAGATTCTCGTCCGAGAGCTGTGAGCAAAGCCAAGCGACAACTAATTTTTACAACGGAGAAAGGGTCCGGTCATGGCCGGAAACGAGTAGAAGGCACCTCGCCTAGAACTCGATACCGGGACGACCAAGACGAAAAGGCTGCCCGCTTGGCTAAGATGGCAGATGAAGCTGATAGGGCCATGGAGGCGCTTGTGAAACAACGACGGGATATAGATGAACAGATGTCTCGAATGGCCGAGTTGAGGGACGAAGCTTCCAGCTATGTCCAATCTGAAGAACGGGGGCATCGGAGCGGGAAGGAGCCTGCTCATTCCGAGCGTGAATATCAGGATCGACCTCGGGAAAGAAGAAGGTCCAGAAGCCCTACTCCTCAAAGATCGAAGAGGGCACATCACCCTGTCGGTTATAAGGAGCTGGGTCGAATCGAACGAAGAGGTCGATCCAGAGAACGTACTCCGGAGAATACTAAGGGGACGCTCGTTGTTGCGCATTCCCACCACGGCAGCCGGGTACTGAGACGAAGCAGATCTAGAGGCCGTACACCCGAAAGTCCACCGAGGGCACTCCGCTCTGTGGACCGTCATCTTCAGAAAAGCCCCTCGAAAGTTGGGGTTTCTATTGTACGAAACCGGTCCACTCAGAAGAGGGAGGGGTCGTCGGAAAAAGAAGCATCGTCCCAACCCGAGAGCGTGGAATATCTGGTGAAAGAGGTGAAAGAGCTCCGGAGGCAGCTTGCCGAAGTACAGAAAGTGAAAGATACTTCGGGAAATAAGACATCCCCTTTTTCCACGGAGATTCTGAGAGAGAAAGCTGACCCCACCAAGAGGTTGCCTCACATTGAGAGTTATGACGGATCGGGGGATCCCTACGACCATAGTCAGGCGTTCGACCGACTGATGGATTATTATGACTTTAGCGATGCTGCTAAGTGTCATACTTTTGTCACGACACTCTGAAAAGATGTCAGGCAGTGGATGGGGACTTTGCCTTCAGATTCGATTTCATCTTGGACGGATATGTGCAGTAAGTTCCACGCCCGCTTCGGGAGCAACAGAAGAAGAGGAAAACCAACTGGCTCACTGGCTCAGGTTCGACAGTTCTCGAATGAGTCTTTGGGCCAATATGTGAAGCGATTCCGTGAAGCGGTCGACCAAGTGACAGATCTGAATGATCTACAAGCCGTGGGATTGTTTCAGAATGGTTTAGATCTGGTCAAATCGGAAAAGTTGGTGAAGAAGTTGATGTTTCACCACCCGAAGAGTCTCGCGGAAGCCTTCGACAAAGCAGAAGGCTATATTGTGGTAGAAGAGGCCATGAATAGCCTCAAGCGTCCCTCTTCGGAGCGGCTTAAGGAGACAAATCGGGACAGAACAGAGGGGGACCAGAGTTAGAATGAAGGAGATAGAGGCCGTCGCGACGGCAAATCAAAGAAATACAACAATAATAATTGGAGGCAGGGTGGAGAACGCTCGTCCGCTCCCGCTCAGAGGGTAAACAGGACATATACTGCACTCAACGCCGACAGGGCTGTTATCTTGGAGTAGATCAAAAATCAACCTATTTTCGAGCCACCTCGAGATAACTTTAAGCCCGGGAAAGGGAATTCTCGCAAGTATTGTGATTATCATCAAGCCTCGGGTCACGATACGAACGCCTGTGCTAGTCTAAAAGATTTTATCGAGAGGAAGGTGCAGGACGGGGCGTTAGTTCATTATGTGGCTGCCCGAACGAACCAGCAGCAGAATAGAGGACCTGTTCAGGCAGCCCAACCAATTCAGCAAGTGTTCCCCGCTCCCGAACCGCCCATAAGGCAAGTAATAGATGTCATCACTGGGGGCATTTCGGCTAAACTTGTTGGGAAAAAGCGCCGAAGCTATCTGGATTCGGTCATGTCAGTGGCGGGTACTCTCCCGAAGACCGACAGACCCTTCCCGGGTACTGTAATTTCTTTTACCGATGAGGATTACCCTTTGGAAACCATCGAACCACATGAGGGATCATTGGTCGTGACCGCACAAGTGGGTTCGGTGGACATGAAGCGCATGACGATCGACAACGGTTCTTCTGTGGATATCTTATATGCTCATGCTTATCAGAGGATGCATCTTGATGGGCAGAAGATGGAGATCGGACAGGAGACCCCTTTATACGGCTTCAGCAACGATCCGGTCAAAGTAGCTGGAACCATTGAACTGCCGGTCATCTTTGGAACGGCCCCCCAATAGGTAGAAATTATTTGCAAATTTTATGTTGTGAATGTAGATTTTGCTTATAATGCTATTTTGGGGAGACCCACTTTAATTGCTTTATAAGCTGTAACCTCTATCCCTCATTTCAAAATCAAATTTCCTACGGCTAATGGGGTTGGGGAGGTAAAAGAAGATCTGGATCTGGCCAGAAGGTGTTATAGGAATGACGTGATCACTTCGGGAGTAGGGGTGTCGAAGCAAAAATAGACCATGGCTATAGAGATCGAACCCTTCACGGAAAGCAGCTCAGAACCGTTGGTCATGCCAGCCGAAGAAACAGAAGAGATAGAGCTCGTCCCGGGCAAAGCGGACAAGACAGTGAAGATAGGTTCGGGCCTGCCGGAGCCTCTCAGGAAGAACCTCATTGAACTCCTGCAGTGCTATGTTGACATCTTCGCCTGGGAGCCTCAAGACATGCCAGGAGTGAGTAGGGATATCGCTGAGCATCGGCTAGAAGTGAACCCGTCGAAGAAGCCAGTTCGGCAAAAGAGGAGGATCTTCGCGCCCGAGCACCAGAGAATCATCGATGAAGAAATTGCGAAGCTGTTAGCTGCTGACTTCATCTTCGAGATCGACTATCCGCAATGGATGGCAAACGTGGTACTGGTCCAGAAGCAGAACGGGAAATGGCGGGTCTGCATTGACTACACAGACCTGAATAAAGCTTGTCCGAAGGACTTCTATCCATTACCCCACATTGATCAGCTCATCGATGCAACTTCGGGGTATGCCTTGTTAAGCTTCATGGATGCATTCTCTGGCTATCATCAAATCTCCATGTGTAAAGAGGATATACCGAAGACGGCGTTCATTACGCATCGGTCGGTATATGCCTACAAGAAAATGACCTTCGGCCTCATCAACGCCGGGGCCACTTACCAGAGGATGATGAACTATGTCTTCAGGCATCAGTTGGGCAAGAATATGGAAGTATATATGGATGACATGATTGTTAAGAGCATGTTGGCGCACAAACATCTAGATGACCTGGAGGAATGCTTTCAGACAGTCCGTCACCACAAATTGAGACTGAATCCTGCCAAGTGCACCTTCGGATTAGGGGCTGGCAAATTTCTGGGTTACCTGGTCAGTCAGAGGGGAATTGAAGCCAATCCAGAGAAGATTAAAGCGATCCTGGACATGAAGACTCCTCAGTCGTTTAAAGACGTTCAGCGTCTGACTGGAAGGATTGCAGCTTTGAGGAGATTTATGTCCAAATCGGCAGAAAGGTGTTTGCCGTTTTTTGACACGTTGAAAGGGCCGAAGAATGCCAAGACGTTCCAATGGACTTCGAAATGCGAAGACGCCTTCCAGAGCATCAAGTCCTACTTATCTTCGGCGCCTTTGTTGGTGAAGCCCGCTCCTGCTGAGCCTTTATATTTGTACTTAGCAGCTAGTTCGTTGGCAATAGGAGCAGTTTTGGTGCGAGAAGTTGGGGGTAAGCAGCACCCGGTTTATTATGTAAGCCATGTCCTTCGGGATGCCGAAACAAGGTACCCAAATATTGAAAAGTTTGCTTTTGCTTTAATAACTGCTAGTAGAAAGCTTAGGCAGTACTTCCAGGGTAGGTTGCTAATAGTATATACAGATCAACCTTTGAAGAAAATTATGGGCAAACCTGAGGTATCGGGGAGATTAGTTGTATGGACGATGGAGCTATCTCAGTTCTTCGTTAAATATCATCCCCGAACTGTCATCAAGGGGCAGGCTTTGGCTGATTTTGTGGTCGAGTGTTCGTTTTCTGAAGCTGATGAAGCTGTAGCAGAAGCGGAAGGATCTGACAGCATAGTTGCGGCTCTTCAGCAGAAGCAAAGTTTGTGGACGCTGTATGCAGATGGGTCTTCTACCGCAGACGTCAGCAGAGCAGGGATTATTCTGACTAGTCCGGAGGGATTCAAGGTGCAACAGGCCATCAGATTTCAGTTTAAAGCGACGAACAATGAGGCAGAGTACGAGGCAGTGTTGGCGAGTTTGCGACTAGCTAAGAGTCTCAAAGTGCAAAGAATAGTTATCTTCAGCGACTCTCAGTTAGTCGTTAAACAAGTCTCCGGGGAATACGAAGCCCGAGGTCATCGAATGATCAAGTATTTGGCGGAATTGAAAGAACGGCTTCAGTATTTCCAGTTCTACGAATTTCAGGGGGTCGAACGTGATGGCAATTCCATTGCCGATGCACTCTCCAAATTAGCCACTACGGATGTTAACGTTTTTGATGGATCAGTTTACTTGGAAATTCTGTAACATCCTAGTGTTCATCATGAATCGGTAATGTGCATTGATCGAACCAACTGTTGGTTGACCCCATACCTGGAATATCTGGCAGATGGCGTTCTACCTTCGGATCAGATGCTGGCCAAGAAAATCAAGTACAAGAGTGCTAATTTCGTTCTGATAGATGGGGATCTGTTCCGAAGGGCCTTCTCGTCTCCACTGCTAAAGTGTTTGACTCCGTCCGAAGCTGATTATGCTCTTCGGGAAGTTCACGAGGGCATCTGCGGCGACCATATGGCTGCTAAGTCGCTGGCATACAAAGTTCTTCGGTAGGGGTACTACTGGCCAACGATCTTCAAGGAGGCTACAAAATACGTAAAAAAGTGTGATAAATGCCAGCTCAACAGTCCGATCCCACATCAGCCACAGGAAGAGCTATACTCGATTCTATCTCCTATACCTTTCGCTGTCTGGGGGGTTGATATACTGGGTCCGTTACCGAAAGCTAAAGGGCAGGTCAGTTTCGTCATCGTCGCTATTGATTATATGACCAAATGGGTCGAGGCGAAACCACTCCGGCTGATAACGGAACAGGAGTGTCTGAAATTTATGAAAGAATCCGTAGTGTTTCACTTCGGGATCCCTCAAGTGGTGATATCAGACAACGAACGCCAGTTTATGGGATCAAAATTTGAAGAATTTCTGAAAGAACTGGGGGTCCAGCACAGGAAGACTTCAGTGGCTCATCCACAGTCAAATGGGCAGGTCGAGGTGACTAACAGAACACTTCTAAACAGGATCAAGCGCAGATTGGATGAAGCCAAAGGAAGATGGCCGGAAGAGCTGCTCAGCGTATTATGGGCTTATCGGACTACTCCGAGGACTACAACGGGGGATTCACCTTTCAGACTGGCCTACGGTACTGATGCCTTGGTCCCAGTTGAAATTGGATATCCAAGTCTTCGAGTTAGTCAGTTCAGAGAAATATACAATGAGGAAGGGCTGAAAGCCAACCTTAATTTACTTGAAGAAGTCAGGGAAACAACCTTGGTCAAACTTGCAGCCTATCAGCGAAGAGTGGCTAAGAATTATAACAAAGGGGTAAAGCTTCGCAGGTTCGAAGTAGGGGATTTAGTTCTCAGAGAAGCCGAAGCATATACGCCTCAGAATGTGGGAAAGCTGATGCCGAATTGGGAAGGGCCGTATGAAGTCATAGAAGTACCGAAGCCGGGGACTTATCGGTTGAGGGCTCTGGACGGATCAGAGATCAAGAATACTTGGCATGCAGGCAAGCTTCGAAAGTATTTTCAGTAGCTACATTGCCAGTACACCGGAAGTCTGTAAATGGTTTCAAGTTATCATCAATAAAAATTCCTTTCTTTTCAAGCAAATTTTATCTTCGTTGTTGTTAGTATCATCGGTGTAAGGAGGTTCGGGCGGACTCGCTGACCATTCGATGGTAGCCTCATTGGCAGGTGGTCCTTATGGCTTCGTCAGGCCCTTCGTGGTAGGCGAACGTCATCGGTGTAAGGAGGTTCGGGTGGACTCGCTGACCATTCGATGGTAGCCTCATTGGCAGGTGGTTCTTATGGCTTCATCAGGCCCTTCGTGGTAGGCGAACGTCATCGGTGTAAGGAGGTTCGGGCGGATTCGCTGACCATTCGATGGTAGCCTCATTGGCAGGTGGTCCTTATGGCTTCGTCAGGCCCTGCGTGGTAGGCGAACGTCATCGGTGTAAGGAGGTTCGGGCGGACTCGCTGACCATACGATGGTAGCCACATCGGCAGGTGTTCCTTAAGACCTTGTCAGGCCCTTCGTGGTAGGCAAGCGTCATCCTTAAGACATTGTCAGGCCCTGCGTGGTAGGCAATTGTTGATCTTTAGACCTTGTCAGACCCTTCGGGGTAGGCAAGCGTCGTCATTCAGACTTCGTCAGGCCCCTCACGACATCTACCTCACACTTTGGTAACGAATAAGTATTCCTTTACTTAGTTATTATTGCCTAAATTTTTTTAAGTGTTGAGTTCGGAATGCCACATTCTTTAACTTCATCTTATCTGTTATACGACTTGCCTAGTTATTAATTAACAGTTTAAGTTAAGTCCATGAAGGAGCTTGTACATTTTTTAAGATTGAATCGTTCTTGAAGTGTTGATAAACAATAAATACACCGAAGTCATAAGGAATAATGCTGATATTTTATATACATAATGCTGTTTACAAAATAGAAGCTTTACAAGAATCCTAACAGCTAAGGGAAAAGAGAATCATCTTTAGGGATCGGCTTCGTCTTCCGAAGAATCCAGGATGGTCGGGTCAACCTTGGCAGCGACAAGTCTTGCCTTGTCTTTGCTTCGGCATTCGTCGTACCCATCCGAGAACATCTGGACGATCTCCTCATTCAACTCGGCAGATTTCCGGTATTCTTGTTGAACTTCCCTCCGAAGATCTCCGGTTAGAGGAGGACCCAAATCTCTCAAAGCCCAAAGTTCACGGAGCTCCTCTTCGAGTTTTGCCCGCTCCTTCAGATGTCTCAAATCCCTGGCTTCAAGATCATGTACTTGTACTGCCAGACTCTTATTGGTCTTCACCATCATCTCGTTCTTCCCAACAAGGACCTCGTTTCGACGAACCAGGTCTATGTTCGTAGTAACGGTCAGTTGGTGGGTGGCCTCGGCTGTCTCCAGTTTCTCTTTTAAATTATTTACATCCTTCTGGGGGCATTCATTATTAAAGAGAGTGGTACCGTGGGCCCTTCTATCTCTCTCTCCAAAGCCGATGCCAGAGTAGCCTTCTCTCGCCTAGCTGCATCTTCTTCGGCTTTGGACTCTTTGTATCGGGGAAGAAGCCTCCCGAAGACAGCATTGGCCTACAGACATTCAAAGATAACCAGTGAATTAGTAAAAGAAGCAGATGATTCCTAAATATTTTAATTAAATAAACTAACCTTAGCCTGATAGCTCATGCCTTCTTCGATCAAGTCCCTAATCGAGTTGTTTCCGAACCGATGGTCATCAGTCTCCCGGACAAAGGATTCGAACAGCTGGAAAGGGAAGTTGGCATTAAACTCCGGCCATATGGTGGGAGAGGATGCGGCTTCTTGCCTGAAGGCGGAAGGAGAAGATCTTGCCGAAGAGGGCACTGATGGTTCAGGGGGCGGTGGTGGTTGATCCTCGGAAGGTTGTTTCCTTTTACGAGACAGAAGTGGAGACTCGATTGGGTTTTCGAGCTCGTCTTCGGAAACATGGATCTCCACAGGGATAACGATTGGAGGATCGACTGCAGGAGGAGGAACCCGAAGCTCATCGGCGGATAGAGGAGTCACCTTGGTGTTCCTCTTTTTAATCCGAAGAGCTTGCATTTGCTCGTTCGCAGGCATGTCAATCAAACTCGCTGCAGAAGCTGATTGAGATCCTTGAGGATTTGACCGGACTTTCCGAACCGCCCTCTTCTTCTGTCGAGGTCGGTTAGGTTCCTCCGCAGTTTCTGATCCGTGAAAGACTTCCGCGTCATGGGCTTCCGAAGCCGGAAGTTCTTCCTGTGGAACTTCGGTGGAAGGTGATGAAGGCTTACCAGAGAGGTACCTATCCAGATCCTTCCGATCGATCGAAGTCGGCTTGATGAGAGATAATTTGTGGTCATACAACCATGTTTGTTTGCTCAGGAGGCCGAAGCTCCACTCCTTCAGAGGTATCTTCTCTATGATGCGCGTCATTTCTCTTATACGTACCTCAGATATATCTCCGAAGTCTGCAGAGACGCGATCAGAAGTGGTCCAGTCCGGGACAGAGGAGATTTCGGGCCCGTTGACGAAGAACCATTTATTATGCCATCCTCGGTTGCTCGAAGGAGTGTCCATTAGAGACCGCTTCTCGATTCTGGCATTGGGCTTAGGGGCTATCTTACTTAGCACCTTGAAGCCTTTTTTCCGAGATTTCCCTACCGAGAAGAGGGTAAAGAAGGAATCCACAGCAGGAGGAACTCCTATCTCGTAGCAGAAGGCTATGTAAGCCAGTATATGGATGTACGAGTTCGGCACCAATTGGGCGAACCCCACTCCAACAAACCCTAGGAGGGTGATCAGGAAGGCGTGAAGGGGAAACCTCACCCCCTTCTCCAGAAACGTTGCCGGGATGGCGATCCAACCGTCGGGACGCTGGTACATCCTTTCGTGGGAGGCTGCTATCCTCACCCTGTGGGTATCCGGTATTTGATAGCGAGCCCGAATGTTGCAGAGCTCAACCTCATTAACAGTGGAGGGGGTGTTGGCGTGAGGAAAATCTTCCTCATTTTTGAAAAAATCAGAGGGGTTGGGAAGTGATTCCATAGGCGAAGCTTCCTTACTCGGAGCACCGATTTGGGGGTTTGAGCTCGGAACCTCTTTGTCAGGGTTTGAATGGGGGGTCACGGTGGAGATGGGGGCTACACGAAGTGGAGAGCTCGTATAAGGGTTTTGAGATGCCATTGTTGAGAATTTACAGAGAAAATGAAGAAATTTGAGAAGGAAAAGACAATAAGCTCTTGTGAATTCGAAATAGCAGGGAACCATCCAAGGAGAATGGGCAGCGGCTTTTATAGCGAGTGATCTTTTCAAAGTTTGCATGAGAGCCGAGGGCGGCGCATTAATTGGAGATAATGATGTGGGAGAGGAAGGGATAACGTCCAATTTTGGTTTTAGTGGGTTAACTAAGGTGGGCCGACGCTTATTGGATCCCTTCTCCCTATGGACTCGCACTATTTACAATCTTCCATTAAACGTCCTGTTTAATAAAAGACTGGGGGGCAATGTTGGGCCATAATACTTTTCATACTGGGCCAGGCCGAATGGGCTTGACCTTTGGGCTATGTCACTTTGGTCATGTTGAGTCAAATGAATTGGGCCCCGCTACTTGACTACACTATTGGGCTTAGTCATTGGATCAGCCCATTACGTAAGGTATTACTTATCCTATCTTTGACCGGTAATCATCACAAAAGGCAGCAGTTGACTGTTATGTCTGCCACCTTTCTGCATGGCATTAATGAGGATGGGACTCCGATTGCCGGCGGGAGGTAACAGTGGTAGCAGGTAGGAAAATAAGCTGAACACTTTCGGCTGAGATGACCGGGGTGGAGGGGGACTGTCAGGAGATAGTGGGTGGCACAGTAAACCGGGTCTTGGGAACGTATGGGGCAAAGATCACAAAAGGGAAAAGAGGTAACAAAACACTACACAACATTATCATTTCATACACACTCAGACACTAGTCAATATTTTCCTCCATTGTTAACCTTGTGATCGCCTGTACTGACTCTCACGCCGGAGCTATCCCCGACGATCAGGCCGTCAAGCTTTTGGTGTTGACTTGTTGAACTGTGCAGGATCATAGCGTCTTACGTGATTGGGACGTGGGAGAAGATCTTGGCGTTAATATACATATATATATTCTTACGTAATAAGAGTAATAAAACATAATCTAACTTTGAAATATAAAATTTGCTGTTTATTTTCAGTAAATAGAGTAATTATATTGGGAGTGTCCATGCATGCATGTACTGGCTGCGACTGAAGTGCATCATCTATCAGATTGAAGATTTAATTTCTGTTTCCTTTCGGCATATTGAATGCCATATATATATATATATATATATATATATATATATATATATATAAACCAGTTATGTGCGCATATTGTGATAATTAATTTCGCTCATGATTAATTTTCGCTAACTACTATTCTTTCTTTTTTTATTTCCTTTTCATTTTGCTTACTAGATGAGTGTATGCATGATTAGTTGGTTTGGACTTGCAAGTTGCAAAGGCCGTGAAGAAAAGGCTTTCCCTCCAAAAAATAAAAATAAATAAAAAGACATTTTTTAGTATAAGAAATTACGACCCCCAAACATATGCGCTAATATCCCAATTTATACCCAAAAGTGATCAAAATTACTGTTTTAAATTATTGCACAATATCAAATGTAATACTAAAAAATATGTCCAAAAAATCAACTACATACAAATTCAAGCTAAACAAATTAAAATTACTGTTCAACCAACCAAAACAGATGAACATGATCAATAATTGGAATTTGGGTCTATTCGAAACAAAATTAGGTGCCCCCGTTTCTGAGCTCGACTCGAAATATAATCGAATCAAATATGAGTAAATTTTAAAGTTTAATACATTAGTTAAACTTTTTCAAATTGTAATTTTGTATTGATATTCAAATCATCTCGAAGAATTTAAATTGTTCGGATTCGATTCAAGATCGTAGAACGGGAATGCTATTTTATACTCCCTCCGTCTCTATTTAAATGACGTTTTAGAGTTTTTCATTTGTCCCTAATTATTTGACGTTTGTTCAAATCTAGGAGAATTAATGATAATTTTTCTAAAATTACTCCTCATTATTCTTACTACTTTTTTGATACTTTAAACTCTTTCTCTCTTTCTCTCTTTCTCTCTCCTTATCCCAACAAAACTCTTCTTATCCCAACAAAACTCTCCTTATCCCAACAAAAGATTTAAGGGTATTATAGACAATTGAGTACTATATTTAATACTTTCTAATCATTATCTTAATGTTTGTGCCCATCTCTAAAATGTCATTTAAATATGGACGGAGGGAGTACTCGAGTCATTCGTGTTAAGAAGTTAAGAGTCAAAGTTACTCCTCTCTCCGCCGATGCCCTCCGGGTGCCTTCCTCCACATCCGATCTTCCCCCAACAATCCCAGTAGAGATCCAAATTTCTGATGATAATGAGCAAATCGAGCCCACCCTTTCACTTTCTCGTAAAAGAAAACAACCTTCTGGTAGTCAACCGAGTTCAACACTTGTCCATTCACCACCACGTGAAACTGCCCACGCTCGATCCCCATCTCCTGAAAACATCTACACTGACCCGTTGCCAACTCCTGAACGATCTGTACCTTCTCCCTCGAAACCCTCTTCTTCGGAATTTCGAAATGAAGCCATGGCATCACCGACTCTATGGCCTCAATTCAATGGCAACTTTCCCTTCCAACTATTCAATTCATTCGTTCGGGATACCGATGATCATCGGTTCGACAATAACTCCATTATGGATTTAATCGATGAAGGCATGAGTTACCAGGCTAAGGTAAATTTGTTGTTAATTTGTTTATTTGAAATTATGTACATCTTATCGAAGAGTAACTGATTATCTTTAATCATCTGCATGTAAATGCTGTCTTCGGGCGACTTCGTCCCAGATATAAAGAAATTGAAGCTGAAGAGGACTGTAAGACCCCGAATTTTATGAAATAAAAGTATTCAATGTTTCTTATAATTACTATTCAGTAAATGGTTAAATTGATAAAAGTTTAAAGTTATGAGTGAAATATGATTTTTTTTCAAAATAAGCAAGTGGTTATAAAATAATCATTGTTGTCAGGGAATATTCGTTTGGTCGTAGAATATTCTTTCTGTCGGGGAATATTCGTACGACAGCGCAGCCATTTGTGGGCCCCATAACAGAATAACTGTCGGGCGAAGAAAACGACAAATTTGAGTTTTTACAAATAACGGCGTAGTTGTTACCGTTAACACTGTTGGAATACCCGGTGGTTAAAATACAGTAATACGCGTTATTGCACAGTAGCACACGGTATTGCATAGTATTTTTGAAATTATTGATTCTTACGTAAGAAGTCACTACTCAATAATTGTTACAGTAATTATTGTTCAATATTTTATTTTATTGATTCAATAATTGCTACGTTGAAATTTTATATTATTGTTGTTCAATAATTGTCACTGCACAGTATTTCCCATTATCAGATCAATAATTCATATTATTTGAATAATATTATTAGATAACATTATTGACAATGTCTAGAAAGTTCTGTCTAAGGAGAGGTTTGGTCATCTAATTGCGCGCCAGTAAGGAGAAATCCTTATTGGAAAGCCCCCTCTTTCCTGGGAACGACCTGGTTGTCATAAATGTGATTCTGTAATATTATTTGTGAATAATTAATTATTGATTCATATGATAAGGAAATATTTATTTTATGTGGATATAAACGAGGGATATATTTTTGTGGTTAAAAATGAAGGAGTTAATGTTGAGGTTTTTATCCGTATTTTTGTCGGAATGGAGGTATTAAAAATCAGGGTTTTTGAGATATTTTGCGGGGGTTATAATTTTTAATCCGACCGTTGGATCGTGGTAATTTTTGGATATGTTATACATATATAAGTTGAGTATATGTCTACAAATTTTGAACCGTTAAAAATGAACGTATGATTTATTATGAATTTTACGAGATGACTGGTTCAGAAATTGTTGAATTTTCGGAGTTTATCATTTTGGTGGAAAATTCTAGAATTGGTGGGCCCCACTTGTGGTTGGTGAAGAAATGTGCTGAATTATATTTCAAATGTGGTGGGTGGGAATAGTAGCAGGTAAAGCCATCAGGTTGCAGGTCAAACCTACCAAAATTTTCCTATAAATAGAGGGCTAAGTTAGAATTGAAAATCACACCAAAAACATAAGCCTTCTCTCTTTCTCTCTCTATATTATGAAGCATATTTTGTAAGTATATAGATACTTTGAGAGTTGTTATTCAGTGCAAGTTTCCTTCGGCTTTGCATTCCAGTCAGAAATACTGCACTTTTGAGGTAAGGGATTGTAAGGGATTGTAAGGGATAGTAAGGGATAGTAAGGGATAGTAAGGGATTTTAAGGGTTGTTATGTTTTTCAGTTTCGTAATTTTTCTGAACTTCAAAAATTCTGGAAAAATTTGAAATGATATTTTGATGAATTTTATTGATTGTGTCCAAAAATGGTGATTTTTGGATGTATAGATTGAGAGTTATGAATTTTATGAGAAAAGACTATTTTAAAAGTAACTGCTTATAATTTCTTGTGGTTAACTCCAAAATTGATGAAATTTTTATTGGGAGTACATGTATATGATGGAAGTATACTCTGTAAATTTCAGAATTTTTAGACAAAAGTACAATTTTCGATAAATGTCTAAATATTTGGCTATTTTGGCCATATGAAAA
Organism: Panax notoginseng; assembly: GCA_016801055.1. NCBI lineage: Eukaryota > Viridiplantae > Streptophyta > Magnoliopsida > Apiales > Araliaceae > Panax > Panax notoginseng. Next base: position 52,495,681 of record CM029013.1, on the reverse strand, counting down.
ATAGTAAATGACTTTTAAAAATTCTGAGAAAAATATATGTTCACTATGGGACTATATTATGCTAAATCCCAGAAAAGAAATATTTTTGGAACTGATTTGGTATTTTTCATAAAAATAGTCTAGTTATGAGTAAATGAATTAAATATGTTTTGTGAATAAAGAAAATTGAAAAATAGGATTTTATGGCTTGAGAATCCTATATGAGGTATATGCAGATTTTTGATGAGGGTTTTGGTTATTGATGATGAAATTGTAAGAGTTGGCATTTTATGATGATTAAATGCATTAATTAGTAAAGTGTAAACAATTTAAATAAATTGTTTATAAGCTTAAGAAATGTTATTCTTTCAATATCATTATACCGAAATATTGGTATAGATTTTATTGTGGAATTTCTACCTTTTTGAGTCGGGGTTACTATTCACGAGTTACTATTCACGACAAAATTGGTTTCTTTTTCTAATCAAATTATAGTTGATTTATGAATATTACTCTGGAGATTAAAACTATATGTTGATCATATTATTTTTATCATCATATATAACATTTTTATAACCCTGATGTTGAAATTCTCTTTCACTGGAGTGTAAAGATGGGTAGATTATTGGTATGATCATGACTAGGGTTCTCTTTGGCCTGTAGTGCAAAGTTGAATTGTGACTGGTATGATCATGACCATTGAATTTATAATTGAATATCTTAAGCTTAAGTGCAAAGGTGAATTGATCAACATGGTTATAATTATTGTTTATATAAATTCTGAAATGATTATATATTTCTTTGAGATATGAATATATTTGGCCTGTAGTGCAAATATGAATTGTTGATGAATATCTTTGGCCTGTAGTGCAAAGATGAACTGTTGTTGAATATCTTTGGCCCGTAGTGCAAAGATGGTTTGTTGATGAATATCTTTGGCTCGTAATGCAAAGATGGATTTGTTAGTATGATTATAAACAGGAATTGTGATTTGGTATAACCATGATCTTTGATGTTTCAGGTAAAGACAGGTGATGAAAATATTCTTCGTCTTGGGTGCGAAGAAAAATTTATAGTCACAATTATGATTATGAGTTATTCATATGATTGTGGAAAGGAACTGTTGAGTGATGTTACAGGGATAAAACATTGTTGGTGAATTTTTAACATGGAGGAGATAATAGACTTTATGGTCTATTTGACTCTTCTAATGGATTGCTCGTTCCGCTGCAACTATGGTTGAAATTTTTATCATTTACCATATGTTCTAAATCTCTGATTTATTGTTGATGAAGGCTATTGATAATTGAATTATCTTTAGTCATGATATTCTTTACTGAGCTAGTTGTGCTCACCCTTTTGATTCACAATTCCTTTCAGGTAATAAGAGTGTAGCTGGGTCGAGCGGGGGTAACAAGGAAATATAACGGTGGTCATCATTTAGTAGTTATATTTGGTGAAGAAAATAGGGTGAGGCGAACCCAACGTTGGAAGGGTGGTTTGCCACTATCATACAAGATGTCTAACGACATACAACCTCGTGTCATCATAAGACAGGGATGTGCTCATCCACTTACTGAGTATATATACGAGCACTACCTATATAATCTTGGTGTTTGTTTGAAGTATAATTCTCAATTAGAGACAGTAGAGATAATGATATGTCAAGAGAAGACTCATCATTGGGAAGAATATGATAGTAATCTTTTCGTTTTTCTTTGGGGTCTATTGGGTCAACCAAGAATAATTTTGTGGCCATATGATATCTATCATAACCTAGACGCATGGCCTCCCATGTACGAAGGTTTCCTTGAGCACTTCTCAAAGATTCTAGTGGAATGGACCTATTTTGGGGTTGTTACAAGGACGCTGCCCGGAGAGAGAACGCCATCTTGAACTCGACCTTGGTCCGAGAGAGAGGCCAAAACGGAGAAATCCTCCACACCAATAAGGATCTTCGGAAGAAGTTGGCTCAAATAAATGAAGAACTAAAAACGACCAAGGCCAGTCAATAAGCTTTAACCAATATGAACGCTGACCTGGTTCAGAAGATTGAAATTCTGAGGACCAAGAACGAAGACCTGGCTACTGCTAATTCAAGCTTAGCGAAGCAAATTGATGAGGTCCAAGTTAAGGCTAGAGTTGACAAGGAAAAGCACTATATTAGACGTCGCAAGCTTCAAAGTAAGCTGCAGGCATTGGAGGAGCCAGGTCCTCCTTTGACCGAAGAGTTACGTCAACAGATTCAAGCAGACTACTGGAAATTCGATGAGCTGAACGAAGAAATCGTTCGTATGTACTCTGAGGGTTATGAGGTCTGCCGAAGCCGAGGAAAAACAAAGCTTGTTGCTTCCAATTTAGACCCCAAGATTCTCGACTCTTCTAAAGACGAAGACAACTCCTGAAGTTGACTCCCAGCATACGACCTCTAGGATTTCTGTAATCATTTCTATCTTTTCATGTAAATATAATTATGTTGATGAAACATCAACTTTGTTGCTTATTACTCCTTCGCATTTATTCCTTGTCAATACTTCAATATCAATCACCTTGAAAAATATACAAGCTCTTTGTCTTTTAAACTTAACTTGAACTATTAGTAAATAACTAAGCAAGTCATATAACAGATAAGATCAAGTCAAGTAATAATGCAATCCGAACTCAACACTTAAACAAAATTAGGTATTAAAGTAATGCATTACTTATTCGTTATCGAAGTGTGAGGTAGATCTGCATCATAGGGAATCTGTTTACCACGAAGGGCCTAACAAACCCACAGGATTCCATCGACCAGATAAGCTACCATCGAATGGTTAGCAAGTCCACCCGAACCTCCTTACACCGATGAAGTTTGTTTACCATGAAGGGCCTAACAAATTCATAAGGACCACATTCCGATAAGGCTACCATCGAATGGTCAGCGAGTCCACCAGAACCTCCTTACACCGATGAAGTTTGTTTACCACGAAGGGCCTAACAAATTTAAGGACCACCTGCCGATAAGACTACCATCTAATGGTCAGCAAGTCCACCGAACCTCCTTACACCGATGAAGTTTGTTTAACAAGAAGGCCTAACAAATTCATAAAGGACCACATGTCGATAAGGCTACCATCAAATGGTTAGCGAGTCCACCCGAACCTCCTTACATCGATGAAGTTTGTTTACCACGAAGGGCCTAACAAATTCATAAGGACCACCTGCCGATAAGGCTACCATCGAATGGTCAGCGAGTCCACCCGAACCTTCTTACACCGATGAAGTTAACAACAATGAACAGAAGACCCATTGAGAAAAAGAATCTTTTATTGATGATGATTCAAATGTTTTCAGACTTCTGGTACACTGACACTGTATCTACTGAAAGTACTTCCGAAGCCTGCCAGCATGCCAAGTATTCTTTATCTCTGATCCATCCAATGCCCTTAACCGATAAGTTCCTGGCTTCGGTACCTCAACAACTTCATAAGGTCCTTCCTAGTTCGGCATTAGCTTTCACAAATTCTGAGGCGTAGATGCTTCGACTTTCCTAAGGACGAAATCTCCCACTTCAAACCTACGATGCTTTATCCCCTTATTGTAATGCTTAGCCACTCTTCGCTGATAGGCTACCAATCTAATCAAAGCTGCTTCCCTGACTTCTTCAAGTAAATCCAAATTGACTTTCAGCCCTTCTTCATTGTATATCTCCTTAAACTTACTGACCCGAAGACTTGTAGATCCAATTTTAACTAGGACCAAGGCATCAGTACCATAGGCCAGCCTAAAAGGTGAATCTCCCGTTGTAGTCCTCGGTGTAGTTCGATAAGCCCATAACACGCTGAGCAGCTCCTCTGGCCATCTTCCTTTAGCTTCATCCAATCTACGCTTGATCCCATTCAACAGTGTTCTGTTGATTACCTCAACTTGCCTATTAGACTGTGGATAAGCTATCAAAGTCTTCCTATGTTGAAATCCCAGCTCCTTCAAAAATGCTTCAAACTTTGATCCCACGAACTGTCGTCCGTTGTCCGATATCACCACCTGAGAAATCCTGAAACGAAACACTACTGACTCCTTCATAAACATCAAACATTCTTGTTCCGTTATCAACCTAAGTGACTTCGCTTCAACCCATTTGGTCATATAATCAATGGCGACTATAACAAAACTGACCTGACCTTTAGCTTTCGGCAAGGGACCCAGTATATCTACCCCCAGACAGCAAAGGGTATAGGAGATAAGATCGAGTATAGCTCTTCTGGTGGCTGATGTGGGATCGGACTGTTGAGTTGGCACTTCTCACACTTCTTTACATACTCCGTAGCTTCTTTAAAAATTGTAGGCCAGTAGTATCCTTGACGAAGTACTTTGTAGGCTAATGACTTTGCAGCCATATGGTCGCCACAGATGCCCTCGTGAACCTCCCTAAGAGCATACTCGCTTCGGACGGAGTCAGACACTTCAGCAATGGATATGAAAAAGCCCTTCGATACAGATCCCTATCTATAAGAACAAAGTTAGCACTCTTGTACTTGATTTTCTTGGTCAGCATCTGATCTGAAGGAAGGACGCCATCTGCTAGATACTCCCAGATATGGAGTCAACCAGCAGTTGGAACGATCAATACACATTACCGATTCGTGCTGGACACTAGGGTGCTATAAAATCTCCAAGTAAACAGATCCATCAAAAATATTCGCATCCGTGGTGGCCAGCTTTGTGACGCCCCCAAAATAGGTATACACCACACCATTCTGAGTCGCCAAATACATGGTACATAAAGTAAACTACAACTTCAATACTACAATTGTCGTACAAATACGACAACACATACTGTGAGTTTAAATACAAATATTGTCTTCTAGACAATATCCACACTCAAATAAGTCCTCATTACAATTATTCATACACTATTTTACAGAAATAGTGAGGACTGCTAAAACATCTTTCTAGAACCATCACTCCATACCCCGACTAGATCTTGCTATGTTCTCACCTCCTGAGAAGAAAAATGAAACAAAAAGGAAAAGGGTGAGCTCAACTAGCCTAGTAAAGAATATTATGACTAAGATAATATACAACAAATTATCATTAGTCTTCAACAGGGAAAAATCTTATAGAATATAATAGACAACAAGTTTTAGATCAATATTCTGCAGCGGAAACAACAATCCATTAGAAGAGTCAAGTAGAGAATGAAATCTACTATCATCTATGAATTTAAAAGTCCATCATCAATATTTTATCCCTGTAACATCAATCAATATACATCTTGAATCAAATATTCATCTTTGCACTACGGGCCAAAGATATTCATTTGTATCACCAGTTGGTCATGTTCATCTCAACACCTGTTCATCTTTGCACTACGGGCCAAAGATATTCATCAGGTAATCATACATCTTTGCACTACGGCCAAAGATATTCATCAAGTATCATCATTAAGGACTGAGGATGATGAAAAACATTTTAGAGAACGAATCAGTGAGATAAAAGGATAAATATTAGGGATTCATATTTCAGTTTATCCAAATTCAATAATACTCCATAATAACCAGTGTAAAGTAGAATTCAAAAATAAAGATCAAAACATGGATACAATCAAAGATAGTAACCATAAAAGACATCTGGGACGAAAAAGAGAAATTTTATTTTTCGGTGAATAGAGTCGTATTCGTGAATAGTGCTGTATACGTGAATAGTGTCGTATACGTGAAATAGTAACCCGACACAAAAAATTTCAAATTTGATAAAAAGTTCAACCCAATATTTCGGCATAATGATATTGAAGAAAATAATATCATTTAAGAAGAAAATAACATCCCTTACCTCAAGATAACAGTACTTCTGTTCGGAATATCGGTATAAGACTGAAGAAAACTTGCACTGATAAATAAAAACTCACAAAGTATCTAAATACTCACAAAATACGCTCGATAATATAGAGAGAGAAAGGAGAAAACTTATGAATTCTGGTGTGATTTTCATTTCTAACTTAGCCCTCTATTTATAGGAAAATATTAGCACGCCAAAGCAGACTTGACCTGCAACCTGATGACTTTACCTGCTACTATTTCCACCCACCACATTTGAATAAAAATTCTAACACATTTCTCACCAACCAAAAGTGGGGTCCATTCAATTCTAGAATTTTCCACCAAAATTATTTATAAACCTAATTTCCGAATCAGTCACCTCTTAAAATTCATAACAAATCATATGTTCATTTTTAACGGTTCAAAATTTGTGGACATATACTCAACTTATATATGTATAACATATCCAAAAATCACAACGATCCAAAGGTCGGATTAAAAATTATAACTCACGCAATATATCTGAAAAATACTGATTTAATTTTTAATACCTCCATTCCGATAGAAATACTGATAAAACACCTAAACATTAATTCCTTCAATAATAACCACATAAATAAATCCATCATTTATATCCACATCAAATAAATATTTCCTTATCATATAAATCAATAATTAATTATTCACAAATAATATTACAGAATCACAATTATGAAAACCCGGCCGTTCCTAGGAAAGAGGAGACTTTCCAATAAGGATTTCTCCTTACTGGCGCGCAATTAGATGACCAAACCTCTCATTAGACAGAACTTTCTAGACATTGCCAATAATGCTATCTAATAATATTATTCAAATAATATGAATTATTGATCTGATAATGGAAAATATTATGCAGCAACAATTATTGAAACACCAATAATATAAAATATCAACGCAGTAATTATTGAATCAATAAAATAAAATATTGAACAGTAACTACTGTAACAATTATTGAGCATGCCTTCTTACGTAAGATTCAATAATTGGTGCAATACCTGGTGCTACTGTATTTTAAACCCACCGGGTATTCTAACAGTATTAACGGTAACAACTACGCCCGTTATTTATAAACAACTTATACTTGTCGTTTTCTTCATCCAATCGCTTTCCATTACGGGGACCACACAAGGTTGTGCCGTCGTAGGAATATTCCACGACCAAACGAATATTCCCCGACAACAAATGAATATTATATAACCACTTGCTTATTTTGCAAAATTTGCACATTTCAACCCATAACCAAAGTATTATATCAAATTAACACCTTATTATTTCCAATAATATTTAGAGAAAATTTGATTTTATTCAATAATAAGTTGGTGTGACGCCCCCAAAAATAGGTCCATTTCACCCAACCTATTCTGAGTCGCCAAATACATGGTACATAAATAACTACAACTTTATTATTACAATTGTCGTGCAAAATACGACAACACATATACTGTGAGTTTAAATACAAATATTGGCATCTAGACAGTATTCATACTCAATTAAGTCTCATTATAATTATTGATACACTATTTTATAAAATAGTGAAGACTACTAAGACAACTATCTTGAACCATCATTCCATATTCCGACTAGTACCCCCCGCTACATTCTCGCCTCCTGAGAAGAAAAATGGATCAAAAAGGAAAAGGGTGAGCTCAACTAGCCCAGTAAAGAATATTATGACTAAGATAATATAGAACAAATTATCGTTAGTCATCAACAGGGAAAAATCTATAGAATACAATAGACAACAAGTTTTAGATCAACAACTGCAGCGAAACAACAATTCATTAGAAGAGTTAAGTAGAGAATGAAATCTACTATCATCTATGAATTTAAATGTTCATCATCGATATACATCTTGAATCAAATATTCATCTTTGCACTACAGGCCAAAGATATTCATCAGTTGGTCATGTTCATCTCAACACATATTTATCTTTGCACTACGGGCCAAAGATATTCATCATAAAATCATTAATCTTTGCACTACAGGCCAAAGATATTTAGTTATAT